>CAKNWW010292692.1:0-20084 GCA_932074435.1 Andricus kollari | reverse complement strand
TTTTTTTTTAATTATTAAAAAATTGATTTGTCCACATACCAGAAACATGACGTAACGTGGGCCTATTTCCAGTCACATATATCTTGGGTTATTAAAAAACGATTCTAGTTTTTTAATAAAACGGAATGTGTAACTGGAAATACCGACATTACGTGATGTTTCTGGTATGTGGCCAAATTAAGTTTTTAAAAATGTGTGAAATATTAAGTAATGGATTGAATATGTAAGTGAACTGAAACATTTTAATGAAAAATATGCAGGTTTTATTTGTATACATAACTAATAGCAAACATTTACCCGCCCTTCCCCGGGCAGTAGCAAATCCCAACATATATTTTCAAAGTTACACAACATTAAACGAAACGATAACAATTTCTTACATTTAACTTAAATAAATATGTTACACGTAATTTACTTATTCTTGCGCTTGTTCAGTTGAAAAATACTGAATATTGTCTACCTAATCGCACTTCATAATAGGGGAACCAAAATATACTATTTGCAATAGCTTTATTTATTAGATGAAAATTTTATTCGCAATAGAATTAAATCCTTCGTGCGAAATGACAAAATTTTTACAAATTTTACAGGGAACATTTCTTTTTTCTCGCACGTTAAAAATACCAACAAAAACACAGACAAATTTATCTCATTTTATTAATTCTTAAACAACTCATGCCAAAAAAAAGAAAAACGGATCAATTTATGTCATCATGCAAAAAAACATGAACTTTTAACCAAAAAGTTGAACTTTCAACTTAAAACGATTAATTTTTTACCAAATAAAAATGGAATAGTTTAATGGTCAGTTTAAAACATTTATTTCCAAACAAACATGGAACTAATTTTTATCATAATAGTTACATTTTCAACCAAAGAGATGCAACTTCAAGTAAAAAAAATGAATTTTGAACAAAAAAGTTGGATTTTTGATAAAAAAGATGACTTTTCAACAATATAGTTGCATTTTCAGAAAAATAATTGAATTGAGACGAATGAGATGAAACGAGATCAATTCTGAACCAAAAACATAATAGTAGCCTTTTCAATAAAAACCATCCCCCCTTAAAGTGGTAACGTAGTTTATAGAAAGTACCGCCAGGCCAAATTTTCTTTCAGGACTACAATACTGAAAACTAAACATTTTATTTACGTGAGGAAACAAGGCTGATTTCTGGATAACTGGCGGAGATCGAATTGGACAACCAACACCAACAGGTTGTGCGATCTGCTGTGCCAGTGCGGGCCTAGCCGTTGTGTTCACAGGATTTGAATTAGACTTGAGACCATCAATATTTGGTTTTTTTACCGGAGGGGGCTCGTGAGAATCATCCTCGGGTTCCAATGCAAATTCAATAGGAGCATCAGCGTCCTGATCATTTGTGTCTAAAACCAATTCTCCCTTCTCAGCAAAAACACTTGTATGAAGCCCTATTGATAGAAACAAATAGATTAAGTTATTACTTAGCAGTTACACAATATAATTCTATTATAATAATATAAATATATTTTAAATGCTTACACTGATTTGATTCAAGCAATTCAAAGTTCACATTTTTAAAAGTAGAAGCATGCGCTGATTTGTGGAAGTTTGATTCGCTTGTACTCGTATTTTGAATGCCAGATGGAGTAATGGATGTTCGTTCCGTTTTCCCTCATTTAATCTTTGAAAAGACACAGTTTGCAATTGAACAACATTTAATTAAAATTAGCTCAACATCTAATTTATAAAGGGCTTATTTTTAAAGGATTAATTTTAAAATATTGAATTTTTAATGTTTCTTAATTAAAATTGCTTCAAAATTATATAATTTTCAACACTTCTTAATTTATTGATTCATTCTTTAATTTAGACCATTAAGAATGATAAAGTAAATTTATATTTCTTAACCACAAATATTTCAACTCTTCAATTTATAAGACTTCAAAATATTTAATTTTGTAGTTTAACTTCATGTTATTTTAAAAAAATGTTCAACTGAATAATTTTTAGAGCTTCCATTTTAAAATTTCTCTGAGTTTGACTTTTATGCGGTATTAGTAGACAAACTTATTGCCTGCGCCATGTTTTCCTTAGTAAATTTTAGGTTTCCCAGCTTTTACGATTGAATCTTATAATTATAATTTAATAATATTCATTTTAAGCAGAAACTAAAATGTTCTATTTCAATTTGTGAACACAGATCTCTCAAATTTGCTGACGAATTCCTGGCATTTTCCCGTACTTTCAAAGGTGCATAAAATCCCCGCGCCGCTAGACACCCTATTTTATGACCAACATGATGAATTTTCGACCAAGAAGATTCATGTTCTATCAAAAAAAGACAATTTTTGAACAAAATGAATAAATTTTCAGACAAATAGTTCAATTTCTAACTAAAAGGACAAATTTTCAATCAAAAATGTAAAAGCTGAATTTTCAGTAAAAAAAAAATTTTCTACAAAAAAGGAAAAGACTTTTCAACAAAATAGTAAAATTTTCAAACGAAGAGATGAATTTTCACATAAAATTATGAATGTTTCAACCAGAAAGATAAATTTTCAAAAAACTCAGATTTTTACTCCTGAAAGAAAAAAAGTGTATCCAAATTATTAAACTTTAAAGGCAAAAGTCGAAATTTCTGTGAAACAGTTGAATTTATAACACGAAAACATGAGTTTTTAAATAAGCAGATAATTTTTAACTAAAAACTTGCATCATAATCATTAAATTTTCAGTTAAAAAAGTTAATTTTTAACAAAAAAATATTAGTTCCCAACGAATAATATGATGACACTTCGCAAAACGCAAACTTGCAATACAGAGATGACCGAGAAAACAGCCTTGGCCACGTCCGTTACTCCGTTGCGAAGTTGGGCGGGATCAAGATATATGATCACCCTCTCGAATGGTACTAATGACTGAAGACAAGGTATTTAACTTAGCCATACCAAAGTTTCGATTTGATGATCCATGATAGTAAGTTTGACACTCTCGGGCGGTCAAAAGGAGTAAAAAAAGGTATTTAACTTGACAAAAATAGAGTGTCGATTTGATAATCCCAGACAGTAAGGCTGATTTTCTGCGGATTTTTAAGCTGAACATAAAATGAGAGTCTCTTTGACTATGGAAAAAAAGTATGGATTGTACATGATACTGTCTGGAAGGTCCAACTGACCTTTTAAATTTTGACACACCTATTTTTTTCGTGCAGATAGCTCAAGCGTACTGGATCGCACTACGAACATTTACTGTCGATAAAAGTAGCATCTGTCTTGGCGGGAATTTTAAATTAGAATAAAAAATGATATTTGTGATTTTTTTTATTATCATTGTTTATTGACAAGTCCGAAGGAATGTCGAATGCAACAGCATCACTGCAATTTGAATAAAAAATAATTTTTTTCTTAAAATAATAAAACTGGTCTCGGAAAAGGAAAATTGTACAAATGATAAAAGGATACCGCTGTGAACTCGCTGATAATAACACAGCCACACACAAAAATCTTTTTTCGGGTCTGGAGGTCAGACCATGTTGACTATTTCTTTTTGGGTCGCTGAATCCGAATCCGCGGTCAAAAAAATCTCAGCACGTCAGGGTTTTGACGTAATTTCAAAAAACCTCATACAAATTTTTTTCGAGTCCGAGGGTCAGACAATGTTTATTAGATTATAAAATTAAAAAAAAAGAATTATGAGGTTTTATGAGGTTATGTCAGAACAGTGGCATGCTGTGATTTTTTGACCTCAGATTCGGATTCAGCGACCCTAAAAACATATAATAAACATGGTCTGACCCCCAGACTTAAAAAAAAAAATTATGAGGTTATGTCAGAACCCTGGCGTGCTGGGTTTTTTGAACCTCGGATTCGGATTCAGCGGCCCAAAAAACATATAGTCAACATAGTCTGACCTCCAGACCCGAAAAAAGATTTCTATTGTGTGGCTGTGTAATCGATAATAATTTTGCAATTTTTCTTTTAAATTATTTATTGAATTATTTACATACCTTTTCTTGACAAAAATTATAATAATTTTGAAATAAATGTAAAATTATAGACTTGTCGTTGTACATATTTGTTGTGTTATAATTTGTAATGTACAAACAAATATGGAAATGGCGCATTACGTAGAATCGTATAAATAAGTTAAGTATTGTACACCCTATTCTCGATTTACAGAACAATAATATTACTCGCATTCCCAGAATGTAAAGCGCCGTCAGAAAGCCACACTCCGAGACATCAGATACTCAGAAACCTCACAAAATTATTATCGATTACTATCACTTTTCCTTTTTCGAGATCACGTTTACTATTACAAGAAAGCATTCCCGTCAATACAGATGCGACTTTTACAGACAGTGCATTTTCGTAGTACGATCCACTGCAGTTGAACTATCAGCGACGTCAGCTGTCAGTAGGCGTCCATAATATGAAATATATTTGATGCATTTTAGGATTAATTCAATTCGGAACAGAGTTCGCTGGGTTGACAATGCTATTCCTAGTTATTGAAACTAATTTGCCTTGTCAAAATAGATCAATGTTTTAGTTGATACGACTCATTTTGCTTATTGTTGTCACCAAGAAGAACCTTATCGTTCTAACTAGGGTTGCAAATTTGACGCCTGTCCAAACAGGTAAAAATATCTGATCCATGTATACTGGTACAAGGAATTTTTTCGGTCTAATTTAACCGAATAATTTTTATTTTCTAGACTGTCGGTGTCTTCAGTCTAGAACTCACTCTTATAAGATGATGTTTACCGGTACAGGTTTTGTATACTCTACCTTTTAGAACGAATAGCGAAAATCGTGCAAACTTGATTAATGGAGCAGGAACAGGGAGAAGGGTTGTGTCCATGTTGCCTGGACGATTTGTCATGAAACCTGGGCTAACCACTTCGTATAAAATAAAGAGATTTGTTTGTTTGACATACCTTATTTATTATAAAGTACAAGAACCTATTGAATACAATGAAAATCTTAGAAGTCACGAGCGCGGTAATAGTCGCCGGAATATTGTCTACTTTTAAAATCCTCAGTGAGTTGGCAATTGCAACGGTGGCATTTGTCCTCCTACACCTAATATTCGCACAAAATCTTTGCTCACCATATGCATTTGTCTCGGAAACAGTGGGCCAAAATCCATGAAAGGTGAAAAAAATCGAATATTCAACAGATTCACTTAAAAACGATTTATCAGTATATAAGGGTTTTCGACATTGATGATGTCGAATCTAATATCAAAATTCAAAACAGCGGATCCAAAATGGCGACTTAAAACACTCAAAAATGTGTTATTCCTCACAAAAATCGGTATAAAAGGGTTTTTGGGTCACTGATATTGAATTTAAAAACAAAAGTTAAAAATGCTAAAGGACGTATAAAAAATTGGCGGCGACGTTTTTCGAAAATAACGAATTCTGATCAATAATGCTTCTGAGATGATATTCTCGGTAGTTTTTATAATCTAAATTCCAAAAATGTTTTGCGAATAATGAAATTCAAAATGGCGGATCTTAAATTGTAATTGGACAGTATGAAAATGTAAATCATGGAAAAATGTTTTTTTTTTACGTATTATATTGAGTTTTTTTCCTCGATATGTGATTATTAATCCATCTAGATGGTAGAAGTATAGAAATCAAAAAGAAAAAAATTCGTTCATGATTGCATGAATGTGCCTCTCATTAGCCTTCAAAAGGTAATATATATGTAGATACCAGGGACTGCCACCGCGAGGTTATACGCCTTTAGAGTTCCCACTCTGTTTTTTATATTTTCTATCAAATTTTTATATAATTTTGATAATTCAATCAACATTGTTGAAAAATTAGTAACCAGTTCGACATTGAGTCCCAAGCATTCAGCGAAAAGCTTAGGGTCTTTTAATGCTTGTCGTGCCGTGTTACCATCGTTAGTAGTGTCACTACTTCCAGGTTCTGTTTGGTCTACTTTCAATCCCATTTTATCCCACCAAATGTTTTGAACTTCTTCATTTCCGCGTGCATATTCTTTTTTGTCAATGTTACTTCTTGCTTGCCACTTTTTAATGTAGATTTTATACGAAATGTTCAAACATACTTCCATAAACCTCATCCAATTGTGTAGTGGAGAGATTCCGTGTATCAGCGCCATTGGATCTGGTGAAAATTCGTCTCTAATTTTATTCCCAAGATGGGTATGACTGTTCTCATCTAGAACTGGTAATTGCGTTCAAAACTTTACCACCAATTAGAGTTAGGTGCAATGAGAAATGTATGTGTAAGCAGCATCCGTCAAGTTCAATTTCCAGGCACTCTAGTTTCTCTACTTCATTTTCAATCAACTACTATTGTCCCAAAATAATATCTGTCATTTCTTCCGCCCATTTCAGAGAGATTGGTCGACAGAATCTTTCAGCTGGTGATGTTGCATTATTCCATAAAATAATTCCATTTGATGTGGTTAACCTTAATGGAATGCAAGTAGTAGCAAATAAACTCGAGTCGCTTATTCCTTCGTAATTCTCTGTGCCTGTATTAGAGTACCTTTGTTTATAAGATGAGAACCCAGTAGTACCATCGAACCACCAAGAAAAAATGAATATTGCTTCTAACTCACTGGCGTTTGTATTCTATGCAACTTGAAGAATCAGTTCTTGTTGCAATAGAACAACTCTCGCAGCTGTGTGATGTAAAAGTGGTTAAATATCAAAGTGATTGAAGGTCACATTCTGCTCCATGAATGGCCTCGCTAGGTGGTCTGCAATGTTCTTTGGCAACTCTTACAAGATTATAAGGTGGCCAAATATCTGCACTACTTGATTTTGATGACAAAAGTATGTTCTTATAACATTCTTTAGAAATACTGTTATCTAGAACAAAAGCAAGAGCTTCTTCTCGAGACTTAGCTCTGATATTACATGATGAATGCAACCAATTTTTCAATTCCGCACAACGTTCTGGAACCTGTTAGAACTTGCAGCGCCGCGCGCTGTTACGTGTGCACGGCTCCATGCATGAGCGCGCAGTTATTCGTTGTTTCTTCAGCAGGGTATGAATTCGGGCAGAATTGGGCACCCCTGCTTCAAAGTAGACATCCCAGGGAACCCACTGGTACCTTACTTTTTTGGATGTGAAAAGGAATGCGAGGGAATGAAGTTTCGGTAGCAGACGTTGCGGGGAAGAATCGAATATTTTTAAATGAAACATGTGAATTTAAAAATTTTAGATAAGTTTTGTAGCTTCTTTGTCATTTCCTGGATTTATTGATACAAACTGAATTTCAAAAAATCAAGAACCGATTGCTTTTCCATAAATATCATGGAATTGTATCGCTTCTTTTTAGTCACCAAGTATAGAAAATCGAGTTCCAATTTTCGATGTTGACTATTTATCTACGAAACAAAGGGTATCTGATTGATGAGAAACTTTAAATATAGATACTTCAAGGTGTCTGAAAGTCGAATTTACATTCAATTTACTTAAATTCATGGCCAAATCCCATAAGATAACTATTCCTGTCTAAGAAATGATATGCACTCAGTATTCGATATACCTTAGGTCAGGGGTCTCCACAATCCACAGGTGCAGCGTAACCCAGGATCGCCCGAACTTTTTCAAGATCAACCATTTTTTGTTTCGAGAGGAAAACTGAGAGAAAACTTATGACCCCTCAGAATAAAATTTCAGTTGGAAGGGCTCGATTCTGAAACTTCAACGTATCTCATGCTGCTCACTCGATTTAGTCTAAAGTGCGACCTTTTCTACATGCAGTTCAACTCTATTACATTAAATGTATATTATATTTTTTTCTATACCTCGGTCTGGGACTGCTTATTCAGATATTGCAAAATAAAGTACAAATTTTATTTTTTATAATTTCTTTCATATTTGTACTTGATTTTGTATTAGTTTTCATACTCAGCTACCCTAAAAAATAAATCATTTCAATAAATGTATATTATTACAATTCATAATATTAATTCATATTGAAACAAATGTATATTTATTGTATTGTTTTTATATTAAAAAAAAGTGCGCATCCTATAAAAAAACAATTTTGTTAATGGACATTTTATTATACCTTGTATCGCTTTTCCAAAAATTTATTTATTTATTTTCAATGTTATTTTTTACGAATTGAACACAAAATACGCATCCTACTTCTTTTGAAGAAATGAAGACATTGTGCCTATACCATACGGATCACGCTTGTGAATATTCTTGAAAAAAGAATTCTAACAAAGGCGAACATAGCTTCTTCCTGGTATGATTGAAAATAAAGCACACAATGAGCTAGTGCTTGGCGGCAGCACGCCACTCACGTGCAGGTGAGTGGGGGGTAACGCCGGATTGGTCCGCGCTCGCTACGCAACAGTTTACGAGCGAGGACTTTTTCGTGGAAGGCGCTGGGCAGAAGTTTTGCGCGATTGGCTTGCGCGCGCCACGTGGAAATTTACGAGCGAAGATCTTATTGTTGACGGTGCTGGTAGGGAGTCTCGCACGATTGGCAATTTTTTGTTATTCTAGAGTCCCATTTATCCCTATAGAGTCCTCAATTCAATTCACTTATGAATTGAAAGAAAATAACTTAATCGATTATTTAGATATCACGATTAAGAAAACATCCGATGGTAATTTAGAAACTAATTGATTAGAAAAGAACTTTCGGTCAGGTAGATACTCAAATTTTACTTCGCACCATGCCTTTCATACAGAAGCTGGTCTGATTAAACGTTCGACAGATAGATGCAAAAAGCTGAGTGACGTCTATACTCTGCAATTCATTAATAAAATTATTAAAGAAAGAATTTTTGAATTTTATAATAGTAGCAGTGAAAAGAAAATATGGATTAATTCATATGTCAATACAAACGTTAAAGTTACTCTTCCTTATATTGAAGGTTTATCTGAACGTTCAAAGGGTTCTTTACGAAAATTTAACATAAATGTGTATTTTAACAATGTTTCTTCTTAAGATAAATTTTTAATCAATGAAAAAAAAAAGATTTCGATACTATTGATTGTTTGTCGGGTGTCGTTTATTGTATCACTTGTAAGGGCTGCAATAAGTTCTATATTGGTGAAACCGGCAGGAGATTAAAAGATAGAATAACTGAACACAAAAGAGATTGTGTAGTGGGCAATCAAAATACAGGTTTGCTTATTGTCAACACGAGACTGTTCGCTCAATGTATGTTCATGCCATCGTCGTTGACTGTTGCCTTCGACTTATTGTGAAAATGTAGTACTCATGTGTGAATCTTTAATATCTCGTTAGAGATTTAAAGATATTTGATTTTTGAACGGATTGCCTTCACTGAAAATTGTACACTTATGACTACGATATAATGGAAGTTACATCAGTTTTATTATTAATTTGTTTGCGACCATTTTCTCGACTTCAGGTAATGTTTTGAGTTTCTACCAAACCATATATTCATTTCGTTGTTTCGACTTTCTTTATATAACTTTTGTTCATTTTATTAAATTCTATATAATTATTTTGTTTATATCTTGAGAATGGCTCAAAGTCGAGCCGAAACGTTGATCCTATTAAAATGTTGACACTATTAATTAAAATGTGTTGTTTTTTATAGACTGTAACGATCAACAAATTTTGATTATTTAGATTTTAAAATTGTTATTCTTCAAATAGTTCATAACAACAATAATATTTCCATTAACAATTGCTGGCTGTAGCCGTAGTTTCAAACGCGGACACTCGGAACACAGAAGCTGCGCGCAAGGAATGTCTATATCTCCACCAATTACCCGTGTGGGGTTGCTGGTCACCCATCGGGCGCCTCCTCAGGTTGCAAATAGGAGAACGTCTCCCAGATATGGGTGGTACCGGGGAGATCAAATACCCGGGGCGGACAAAAAACCAGCTAGGGGAAGGAACCCCGAACAAGAAACCAGCCACGAGGAAGTATGAAAAAAACAACATACTCTAAGGGAGTGACAATCTCCCCATTGATTCCGATCGGGTTCCAGCCCCGTTGGTCAGTGCTGGTTCCATGGATGTTGGGGGGAACCAATCATACTTGGGAAGGAGCGTCTGCGAGGAGTTGGGTGGTCCTTTGGAAGTGACAGAGGAGGTGGAAGTGTCCGTCAACAAAATGGACATCGCAGAAATGGATGCCAAACTCTCTGAGACGTATGGTCTCTTTAAAGAGTTACGAGGTACCATCAAAGAAATTGTGGATTTTAGCAGCTCTAAGAAGAACATGTGGGTTCCAATTAGGGACGGGCTGGAACGAGCGGAGCGACTCGTGGACAAACTGCGCGATCACTCTATGACGACCGAAGGGCTTCATAGGGATTTGATCGAGAATGTTGGACGAACTGCCCAAACTAGAGCGACGACCCGTAAGGAGAAGGAAAAGAGGAAGACGGACGAAAGCCGCACTCAGACTAACGAAGCCGTGGCAGCTTCCACTCTCCATGATAGGAAGCAAAAGAGAGAGACCACCCTGAGTCCAATTGCGAAGAGTCCTTCCAAGCCGAGGAGCAAAAGGCCGAGAACACGTGGCGCTACAGCGCCAACGACCTCGAAACCCAAAAAGGTAGAAAAAAAGCCAGAGTCTGCACCAAATCGGAAACAGCAGCAGAAGAGGCTGCGAGCTAGAACCGAGGCGGTCCTTATCAAACCGACCGAGGGGCTTAGCTACGTGACGGTCCTCAAGGACCTTAAGAAGAAGGTGAAACCTGACGCCCTTGGCGTTAAAATCAAGGGGGTCAGGCAAACGAGACACGGTGCTGTTCTAGTAGAACTATGACCTACATCAAAGGGCAGAGCTGAGCTGTCGGCTGCCATCAAGGAGGCGGTTGGTGACGGGGGCAGCGTACGAGAGCTTGTCCCCCGCACTGAGGTCGAAATTCTGGACCTCGATACAACGACAGATGCAGACGAAGTAGAGGAAGCCGTTCGGAAACATTTCGGCAAACCGGTTGGAGACATCAGGGTCAGTGTCCCGAAAAGACCCTTCAGAGGTAATCTTAAGGCTTTCGTGGAGCTGGCAGAAGATCTGGCGGCAAATCTAGTGCGTATTGGACACAGGAAGGCGGAGGCTGTAAGGTGTTACCGCTGCCTAGGCTCCGGCCACATGGCAGCGAACTGCGAGGGATTAGATAGGACCAAATCATGCTGGCGATGCGGCGAAGAGGGGCATAAAGTCATCGCCCGGGGACAAGGAGTTGCTTGGCGTCTGAACTGCTGCTCGGTTGAGGAGGCCTCTTGGACGTGCAAGCTACCATCGTAGCTGGGCAGGTCCGACAAGAAGCCCAGTTAACTAGGAGAAGCCCAAGCTGGGAGAATGGATGAAGGCAGAGGCACGGCCAAATAGACAGCACCCTCTGAAGTAATGCGAAAGCGGTTCCGGGGGGAATCATGCCAAGGATAAAGGGTGGTGGTTTTTAGTCGGTGGTTGGTAGAATCACTATGATGGTCGAATTAAGATCTCTGTGTATAGTTATATACATTAAGATCTTTGTAGTGATGATATCAGTCATCCCGAATTGGATAACTTTAGTAGAAGTTATGGTTAATCAAGTATCGGCGTGCGTGGTAAAATCACGAGAATTCGAGCCCCTGTATTGCGACAGTCATACTGGAGGTCTCCCCTTTGGAGAATTGAATGAGGTCCACTATGATGACAATTCAGTAGACTTTCAAGAAGATCGTGGACAACAAGCTTTCAGGTGGGTACACTTAAGAAATGTTGCCCACTATGGGGAAGGTATTTAAATGAAATACAGTCGAACTCGGATATAACGCCGGTTTTGGGGCTGACCTTCGACCTGTCTTACCCTAACCGAACCGAATATAGTATCTGGTTTAAGAGGAGACCAATTTCTTGAATAATCGGTCCAGATTGTCCGCCGCTCTCTTGGGTAAACCATTGAAAGACATCAGGATCCAAAAACACATGAGTATACGAAGAAGCTATTTAACAGAAAATCACTTACTTTTATAAATATTAGATTAACTGCCCTCGAACAAAACATTTTTCACCATTCTCATATCAACACTTGACAGTTTGACATTATAAAATACTACAGTAGGACTTCGATGCCTGAAGTCGATCGGACCTCTCTTTCTACAATGTGAGATAGACAAAGACGATCCGATTGTGTTTTAATGACAAGTCTTCGTTTCGAAACGAGCATACTCTCTCCATCTCTGTCTATCCAATACTTCTTCTTTGTTTTCTATGTTGAATCGTAGAGCCTATTGGTAGCTACGACAGCGCCACCAATTCAGAAGAAATTTGAATCGAAATTAAATATGAATAAGAAATCTTGTGGTAAACAATTAATTTTAAACCATAGTATAACAATTTTGATTAAAATGAATTGATATTCACTGCTATTTTTCATGAACATTGCTCCAATAACTTCGCGATACCAGAATCATTGCCAGACTCATTCGATCGTACGAAATAATCTGCAGTGGGACTCCGGTGCCGCTACGAAGCTGAAAATCGAACGGACCTCTTTTTCTAACGCGTGGAGATAAAAAAGAAGTACATTCGATTTTCGACTTCATAGCGGTCCCGGAGTCCCACTGCTGGTCAGGACCATCGGCTTCAGTTGGCTTTAGATATTAAAGCCCCACTGTTGGTCGACGTGAACTCGCCATCGTGCTTATTCGCTATATGTGTGCTTCCCACTTCGAGTGAACTACCGCAACGTCATCATGCACTTGCACATCAATTTCTTTTCCACATTTTTTTCATATCTCAAGATTTTTTAGGTCTTCTTGAAAGCAACCATTTTTTATATAGATGCTTTTGTGTATGTCGCATGGCTTCACCTAAAAATGTTATTTAAAGTTTTTTTTAGAAGCGTTACCACGATTTAAACAAAAACTATACGTCTCATCCAAGAATAGTACAAGTTAAAATCAAAACTTAATCAAAACTAATATTGTAGATTTTTTGTAATAAACAATTTTCCATCTCAACAATTGCTTCGCATCTTGCATAATTTAACCGGCAAGTTGAATTTTTAATTTTTTAAAAAGCATTATGGATAACTTGAGGAATCACGTATTTAGTATACGAAATTGTTTTAAAAAGTATCTTGAGATATACACCGTGGTAAATCGCAGATATCTCTGGCGGACTCCGCTAGAGGCAGCACTTTACAGGCCCGTAACCACGGAAGGTTTACCTCATTTGGGAGTAATCAGCTGACTATAACCCTGCTTTAACGATTGCCCGCAACACTTTTTACCTCCAGTTTATTCTGTGAAACAATCGTCTACTGACTATTGAAATATTATCAGAGAAACTTAAAATTAGTGTAGGTAATGTTCACGCCATAGTGCAGGACGTCCTCGGCAAAAGAAAAGTGTGTTTTTGCAGCAACAGATTTCGTTCAATGGGCTGATAACAGTCCTACTTTTTTGTAAAGTTTTGTATCGCACACTGCACACAAGCGACTGAAGTGATTGCGACGAACCAAAGTGTGTTAGACTCAGAATGAGCCAGAGTAATTATTCCGTGCAGAGACTAAACCGTATTGCCTTAGCTACGCTTGGAAAAAAATCAGTCCACGAAAGTTTTGAATGCACTGTGTATACACAATCTGCTTAAAACGAATAGCGAAAATAATACAATCTTTACAGATGGAGCTGGAAAAGGGAGAGGAGTTATGTCCAACCCGCCTGAAATATTCATCGTGAAAGCTGGACTACACATTTCGAATAAAATAAAGAAATGTATTTGTTTAATATAATTTATTTATCATAATTTAAACAAAACCTAAAATGCAATGCCAATCTTACAATTCTCGAGCGCAGGACTAGACGCCAGAATATTTGTCAGTTTAAAAGTCTTCGAGAAGTAGGTAATTTCAACGTTGGAATTTGTCCTCCTACACCTAATGCCTTTACAAATGGTTCTTCCACCTCATGTATGATTCCGGTTTCATCAAACATAATCGGTTGGCGATTAGTACCTTTGAGCATTATATTAACCAGCCCGTAATCACGGCCATATCCAATAATGTAACCATGCACTTCTAAGAAATTATGTTGACCCGTGAGTTGCCATAACTTTGGTGGTTCATATGGTGACATTGAGTAGTCCATCACGGGGCAATGCAGTAAGCTAAAGTACTCTTACTGAAGCCGTAACTCGTCTATATTCGACCCCTTCATAATAGCAAAGTGAAACTGCGAAGGAAAGTTTTTACTGCAAACAAGTGTTGGAGTGATTTCGTAAAGGGTTATGACCGATAAGTGTGATACGAAATTCTCAAGTTATACTTTGATTAATGATACTTCAAATATTTAAGAAGATTTTTGTTTTAAACAGGGTGTCTAGCGAAATCGGGTGTCTAGCGGATCGGAGTTACCGTTTTTCCCGGTATTCTTTTGTGATATATGTGTCTGAATTTCGCAAGTCATTATTAGTTTAAAAAGTACGAAAAGATACCAGTGTGGTTGAAAAAAAATCCTTTTTGATTTATTAAATTTAAACTTTAAACATTAGAATGTCTTGTTTATCAATAAGAAAGTTATGGACCAAAAAATAGCAGAAATAAGACATGAAAAAACAGCAATATAAATTTCTCAGAGTTTTACTTCTATGCTGGCATTAGAAGAAATATTTATTCCCTGCGCCATGTTTTGGCTGGTACTAAATCGACGACGTTCAATTGGGACGCGCTTTTATTTTAGTATTGACTCGTATAATTTTACGATCAAAATAATAATTTTATACAGAAAAGGAAAATTTCTTATTTGAATTTATGATCACAGATTTCCTGGATGTTCTTGCGAATTCCCGGCATTTTCCCGGAAATTTCAAGAAGCTAGACACCCTGTTTAAATGTTGCCAACATTTTATTTCAACTCACAGAAAATCCTAAGGTATGCCTTTGATCTTCAATTTGGATAAAACCGATTTTTGGCAGAGTGAAACTCATTTGATTTAAATTATGCTCGCTAGGTTCGCAAAGTTGGGTTCGTACATTTTTTTTATTCTTGGAATTGGATTATACCGATTACAAATGGAAAGTTCAATTGAGCTGCAGCACTTTTGTTACCTCAGGATTTATTGTGGCTTTAGACTTTTATTCGTCCCCTTCTTCAATCAGCTCAACAAAGACGAAACGTGGTGTTTTTTTAAACGAAATCATGCGATTTTGTATGCATTTATGCGTATCTGAATATTCTGCTTTAACCTAAATTGAGATATTTGTGATGTCTTTCCAAATTCTTGAAGCGTTTTACGCCATCTTTAGAAATCCGTATTGCATAATTTCCACTAAAAAAACAATTTATTTCGTCCCCGAGAAATTCTGTGACATCAGGTATAGAACCTGTCTGGTTTTAAATGGATTCGGTCTACTGATTCTTAAATTTAAAATATATTTAGTGATGTTCTTCGGGTTGCTTCGGGGACGAAAATCAAACCAGACCTGAAAATAAAAGTACAACTCGATCCCTGCATGTGAGAAAAACCTTTCTGGAAGTGATTGTCTCAAACGACCATTCTAGCGTTGGTCGTCTAAAAGAACCACTCCGTTTTTTGAGTTGGGTTCTAGTTTTAGTACGCTTACCTACGCGAGTTGGTTTATTATATAATTTTAAAATATTTAAAATTCACTGAATATCCTGAATTATCTGAATTCCTTTAAATACTGTGAATTGTCTTAATTCCTTGACGTCGTCTAAATTCCCTGAATTCCATGCATTATTTTGAAAACCTTAAAATGCACTGAATTATCTGGATTCGGAGAATAAAGCGAATTCAGGGAATTTCATGAATTTGGTATAAATAAATCAATTCAGAGTATTCAAGGAATTGAAGAATTCAGGTGATTCAAGGAATTCAGAGAACTGAAAGAAATCAGATTATTCAAGGAATTCAGAAAATGCAGGGAATTAAAAGAATTCCGAGAATTAATGGAATTCAGAGAATTTAAGAATTCGGGAAATAGTGGAAATTCAAAGGATTCGGAAAATAGGGGAAATTTACGGAATTCAATAAATTCAAGGAATTCGAGGGAAATTCAGCGATTTCAGGTAATTCGGGAAATTCGTGGTTAGAAACTTTCCCCGGGTCGGAGTTTCAGGTCAAGTTTTCGAGATTTTAGGTCGGGTTGTTAACCTGACCCAAAAAAACCGACCCGACCCATCTGGTTCGGGTTCGTAAAGATTTTACACAACCCTAAACTATATGTTTTCGGAGCATTTTTTGTCATAATTAGAATATTAATATAAACATTTTTAAAATGTATTCAAACTCTAAGGACAAGAATATTCAGGAAAAGGTCTATATTAAATCAAGAATAATCTTTTTACTTAAGAAATTGTGCCCACTCGGTAATTATTTCATTTACCCCTTTACCGCCTCTCTAAATAAAATAAACTCTCAATATCACTTATTCTCAATTTTTACAGAGCGATAATCTGTAAGCTTAAAGATTATTTTCTTTATGAGAGGCGTATAAATATTTGCACATTAGGGGAAAGTGAGGTTTTAATTACAAAAATTGTGAATTCTGTCTGAATTCGAATTAGTAGAAATTATATTCGTGGGTGTGGTGAGCCCACACTTGCAGTTATTTACTACAAGAAACTATCCACCTAAAAAACACTACCCGAATCGGGTAATGTCACACTTACCCCTAGAGGCTCGCCGAAAGGGAAATAGCTTAATGATATACTATTGCAATTAGCAGCATTGTGTCTGACTGCTAAATTAGTAATTTAATCACTTTTTACTCAATGAAATTGTAATATTTATATTACTAAATAAATTCGTAAGAGTATTCTACTAGTCTGTTTAGTAGTATTAACTTACTAATTCAATGAGTAGCAATGAATTGTTCAGGAAACATAATTTATTAATGTTTATAAAAATTTCTAACGCCTTTGGGTTTCAATCAAGAAAGTTTAACTTTCTCTTAATTTATATTATAATTTTTTATATTCATATTAATGCTGATTTTGTATGAACAATACAATATTTAAAATTCAAACGGTATTTGTGAATCAAAATACAGCAGTGATTTTTGAAGTCTAATTCAGTGTCCCGTTGACTTAAGACAACTCTAAGGAATTTGATAAGTATAAATACTAATTTGTACTATAGCATAGTATTTTAACGATTGAACCAAATTTAAAGAAGTGAAGGAATTATAGTAAACAGCATGTAAGTAATACAAAAAAGAACATTTTAGGAAAGCAAAACAGCGTTCTTAAAAATTTAAATATTGAAACAACTATAACTTAATAAAATCGTCGATGTAAAATAAAATGGCATTCTTCTCATTACAATTTTAATAATTTGTATAAAGTAATACAATTTGTTTTCCCACAAAATAATTGTAAAAATAATAGGACACCAACTAATAGATAATTTTTCTAGAAAGAAATTAATCTTCAAATTGTTGAATCGAATGTCGCTATTAGTTTTTACTTATCTCGGAATTTCGGAGTCAATAAAAAGTGTTTTGAAAAAAGTTTCACTAACATGGTTTTGTGAAAAAAACCCTTTAAGTAAAAGATCAAATTTATTTTGAATATACCGCCAAAAGTAAATGGCGTCGCTCACATCGCGCAAGCGTACGCATGCTGCTGCTGCCATAGCATCGTGACTTTCGCACGTCTTGCAATTTTATGTTTGTGAATAAGTAGATTCTGACTTCAATTAATTGCAGAGTGAAGTTATTTTGGTCACTCACATTATTATTTTTTGTTTCTGTTTTGTTTCTTCAAACTGGGTAAGCTTTAGTTTAATATTAAAGAATAAGTGAACAGTGTGCAGAAACTGGCAAACCTACTGCTGAATCACCAGACTCGACTTGATTCTGAGGAATATTTATGCATGATCATATTTAATTTCATGTTGTAAGGTAATCGCATATCCAACCCTTACAACACGCAACCCTAAGTGCAGGACCGAGAATAAGTCCCAGCATCCAGGCGTGGGCGTAACGCGCAGTCGCGTCTTTCCCACCCGCGCAACCGCGATCTTGAGCAAGGGTGGCGCGAGGTTTTAAAAAGGGATGCTGGACCCGAAATCGGCGATTGGGGGGCTCACTGGGGAGCGAGAGAGATCGAGGATAAAGCAGGATACAGGCTAGAGAGCAGTGCTGCCAGGTCTACGGATTTTTCTTCAAATCTGAAAAAACTTTGCAAAATCTCGGATTTCTGAAGAATTTGAAGAAATTTGATCGAAATCTGAAGATTTTTTTTAATGTTTCAGTTTTTCAAAATTTGCCCAAATTATTCAAGGGAAATTAGTCTTCCAGATCTAAAAGTAAAAACTTATTTGTCACTTCGTATTAAAGTCTAATCGATCAATGCGCCGTTAGTTCGACGTTGCGCCGCTGTGGACAAACTATAGCTCACGTTTTTTTAACTACAGTAGTGGGACTCCGATGCGGTTTCGAAGTCGAAAATCGAACGAATCTCTTTTTCTATCTCCACACGTTGGGAAGAGAGGTCCATTCGATTTTACGCTCTCGACACGGTATCGGAGTCCCACTGCAGAATGCGTCGTGGCATACCCAGGGTGTCCCAGACACAAGTGTCCGGACATATATAGCTATATTACCATTAAAAAAATGAATAGAAAATTGTTTTCCAAAAATTAGTTTAAGTTTTAGTTTTTGAGTTACCAAATGATTAAGCTGGACCAATCAGGAGCACGGTATAAACAGTCGTGCGTACGCGAGCGTGAAGAGAACAGCAGTCACTACACTTCGTTGGACTCCCGTTCACGTACGCACGGCTGTTTATACCGCGCTCCTGATTAGTCCAGCTTAAACATTTAATAACTCAAAAACTAAAACTTCAACTAATTTTTGGAAAAGGAATGTTAGATTTATTTAAACAAATTTTATACAGCCATATAAGTCCAGACACTTGAGCCTGAGACACCCTGTAAAGCATAGTAAGATTGTTAGTTATTTAAAAATACGCTTCGAAAATCTGCAGATTTTTTTTAGAAATCTGAAGAATTTTTAAAAAATTATCTATGGATTTCTGAAGAAACATGGGGGAAATCCGAAGATTTATATTTTGGCCACTTGGCAGCACTGCTAGAGAGTTGTACTCTCGACACCGAGTGTCACTTGACTCTAAGTTTTCCACTCAGCGCATAGATCAGGTGATTATATCGCCGAAGTCGAGTGCATCTGTTGCAAACGACAAAAGGCTCTCTCACTCAAATCACGAGGTTTTCAGAGAGCGACCTTCCACAACTTCTCCGTAGATGTATATGTTCTCTAGGACAGATTGTAAAAAACGACGTCAGAAAATTCACGGACTTTAAAAGGAAATTTCTCGAAAGATACTGGGGAGAATCTGTCCAACACGAAATAAAAAGAAAATTGGAATTTAATTGCTACATACCAACAGAAGAATTGTCAAGAACGGAATATGCCATTAGATTATACGTTGAAACAACAGAGATAGACCATCTTATGACAGAGCGAGAGATTATACAAAAATTACCTCGACATTTCAACGAAGAAATATAATACGCGATCATAGGTAGAGGCATACAGGAGGTGGAGCAACTCATCGAGCTGCTCGAAACATTCGACAAAATTGAACATGTCAACGCCAATCACAACGAGAATAAGGAAACACTAGTCAAGAAAAACGAAGAGAATGGAGGAAACAGGGGTAGTACAACTTGGAGAGTACCTGGAGGTGGGGGGCAGCAAATGAGAGGAGGACAACACACTGCACCACTCGCAACGACAACAGCGTATGACGGGACCACGATTGAAAATGGGCAACGTCCTACACGGACAGGGGGTAGAACCGATACACTAACCAAGGTAATTGGAGGAATCCACCAGCAAAAGTGAGAAATCTCAACATAGAACCCTATAGCGAGATGATATACATGGAAGAAGCTCTACCCATTACCGAAGATTCGGGAAACGGGGAGGAGCCGCGCTCATAGAGGGAAATGACCGAAGAGACGCGGCTGAAAAGACTGATTTTCGACAAGAACTCATGGTAGAAGAAAAAGAAACAACAACAAACTTGAGATCGAGATGTAAGATCGCGAACCTAGAAAATGGAGAAATAGCTCAAAAGCTATGATCGACACGGGCGCGGAAATAACATGCATCTCC
>CAKNWW010292688.1:0-14992 GCA_932074435.1 Andricus kollari | reverse complement strand
TCTGCAACTATCTAGAAAACAAATTATGAAGAAACTACCTGCAGTTACTAACATGCCTGCATTTGGAAGCCAATCGTTGATAAATTCGGTTTCAAGTGTTTCAACTTTGTTTGTATTTACAATTTCATGGTGTTCATTTGATGAGCAATTGGTTTTCTCATTACGAAACATTAACAAATATATTTGCTCCCTCAAAGGAATTCCAAATAAAAAAATCTAAATAGAACATTCAAAATGTTTCGAATCGTAGACCCTTTCCCATTTTTACATGAACTTTGAATTATGTTCATAAGAAAAATTTGTTGTTCAACACAGATTTTTTAAATTATATAAATCACCATAATTTCCGTACTTTTCAAAACAATGTACTATTATCATAGGTAGGGGAGAGTGGGGTATGGTGTCGGTGCGGGGCACGGTGACTATTACAAATAACGTCTGTATTTTTTGATATCCATATTAGTTTTTCACATAAAATAGTTTTCTCTGTTTAGAAAAACAGTGATTTGATGCAATTTTTCTTTTAAAATTTGGTTCAGAAGTGTAATGATGAAAAAACAGTTTTGGCGGAAACCGATGAAAAAGTCTTTGGCTGAAATTAAGCACTTACAGCATCTTTTGAAATACTTGAAGCATGAAAAAGTTAGATTTTGATAGGTAAAGTATTTTATTAAACTTCTGGTATCATGATTTGTTTCTATAAATGTTATAAATGTATTAAAATTAATTAAATCTTTGGCCGTCAGATATGGGACATGACGCCGCGGCGTGCCCATGTATTTCAGCAGGGAGTAACAGGTTATAACTGCTTCCGCCACATACTTTACTTTGATTGATAATAAAACATTAAATTAGTGTTGAAAATGCCTGGAGTAATTTTGTTCGTTACATTACACTTTCCAAAATTAGTATATTATATAATTTTTATTTCACAATATTTATATTGTTTGAATAAACGGCAGTGATATGACGGTCTCCGTACCCCAATGCATGGGGTACGCCGACTGAAATGCAACATCCACCAATTAATTAAATATCAAATAATGAAGATATTAAAAGCGGTTCGGAGTAATAACATATGTTCCCTTGTAATGTAAGCTTCACCTTAAAAGATACACACATCAAAATCACATTTCAATCATAATTGATAGGGCATTTAAGTCAAAGCGAGACACCATACCCCACTCTCCCCTAAATCGATTCGTCTCCAATCCAGGAATCTTCTCTATTCATGCATCAACTTTCAGTTACGTGATTGAGAAAAATTTTACCATGAAAATCGATTTTTCAAATAATATAAATGACCATAACTTCCTTACTCTTTCATAAAATGTTTATATATATATATGTATATACACACACATATATATATATATATAAAGGTAAATATATTATATAGGTCAATCAATTTATTTTGAACCAAGAAATCTTTCAAAACCTTGTAACAACACTGAATTATGTTAATGAAAAATTGTATTATAAAAAAAACTTTTTTTCAGAATATTACAAAGTGCGAAAAAAAAAGTTAATAAATATTTGTATAAATCCTTTGATCAGATTTCAGATATTAGGAGAGAAAATATGCCATAAAAATGTCATGAATTTATCTGCATCCATCTTAAAGTTATCGTGTTTACAAAAAAGTGTGCCATCCACACACATTGACAAACACACACATACACGTTTGCACCCGGAAAATTGTTCAGAACACCGTATTAGACATTTTTTAATTAAGGAATATAAAAGCAGTCATGAATCCGAAGAAAAGGCTTGAAAAATATTCCAAAGATACTCAAAAAATTATGGCTGTTCATAATATAATTTATTTTACTAGAATTTGTCGTTTCCGTTCATTTTTCTTATTAAAATTATTATAATATTTTATTATCATCATTATCAATAATTACTATTACATTTTATGTCCACAATAAATATGAGTATTAAATTGTTTAATTCGAATCAAAGGCAAGTACGAATAGGGATGATTTTATACAAATAATATTTTATCAAGAAAATAAATACTTGGTGCAATATACTCAACTAGCTTGATTTTTTGAAGATAAAAGTCATTTCTATTGTAAATATTTGTAATAATTTTGAAATGGGAATCATGAGGACATTGATGTATGAAATGGGCATTATAAGGACCTTGATATATGAAACTCATATGTAGGTAGTAACGGGTACCTTTTCGTTGACTTTTGCACAATTTTTCCACAAATTCTTATAATATCTAGATACAAGAGATCACAAATTAACAACTTAAGAAGTATGTGCATAGAGATTGGTCATTATGAGGACGAGCAAAGACATAGGAGTATCTGAAAAAATAATTCTGAAAATGCGAATGCTTCTTTTTGAACCATATACGTTGAAACTTTATGCTACTGAAAAAATGAGATTTTTCATTATTACATAATTCGGAACAACTACAAATATTTGAAGTTGAGCGCAAAATTATTCTGTAACTATATAGAAAATAAAACTCTGAAGAAAGTAGCTGCACTTACTAGCATGCATGCATTTGGAAGTTTATAAACTACCTGCAAATTGGATCTCGGGTGCTTCCACCTTATTTTTGTATTTACAGTTTTATAGTGCTCCTTTTATGAGCAATTTGTCTCCTCATTATGAAACATTAGCAAATATATTTGCTCTCTCATAGAGAAAGTTAAAATAAAAAAATCTGAATATGTCATCCAAAATGTTTCAAATAAAAGATCCTTTTTCATGTTTACATGAACATTGAATTATTTGAATAAAAAACATTTTTCTTCATAAAAACGATTTCTCAAATGATATTCTCAATAAATAAATAAAAAATATAAATCACCATAATTTCCTTACTCTTCAATACAATGTACTATTGTATTGAAATACTTTTATAAATCCTTCGGTCTATTTTTAGATATCAGAAGCGAAAATGAGCCTTACGAATTTCATCAATTTATCTGCAACCGTTCAGAACATCGTATGATACATTTTTCAATTGAGGGACGTTCAATTAAACAAATTTAAATTTTTTCGAAATTGTTACCATTACAAAGCTTTCTCCGTTAGGAAGCAAAATAGCGAATATCTGCATATAAAACTAGTCTTGCATCCGAGAAAAAATTGAAAAATATTCCAAATGTTGGATTAATGAAATCAGATTAAGAAGCCCATTCAAATAATAGCGCGCTAATGTTCTATGAGCGCTGTGCTCATGTGGCTCACTCTGGCTAACGAGCAGAGAGAGTTAATTTCCGCGGCAACGAGAGCCGCTCTCACTTGATTGTAAGACGCTGAGAAGGGTGGACGTGTCTACAATAAATTCGAGTCGTTGGAACTATTCAAGTTGTTTCCTTTGTTATAAAAGCCCTTCACCATCTCCTAGCATTTATCCAACAGGTGATGGACACAGCTCGCCTTCACTGCTAGAACTACGGTGGTTTATGGGAAATATATATAAAAAAAAAATTATAAAAAAAAATAAATTCGATTCTGGCCACTGTGAAAGTGATCATATTGCGATTGTCTCGTTTGGTGAGGTTGATTCGCCGAGGCTAAAACTCGAGTGGTGGTTAGACGAAAGACGCCGGGAGGAATCGCGAAGGAAAGGCGAAAATCGAGAGATGAAATGCGGCAGCGAGCGACGCGTTGAGACAAAGAAATTCAAGCGTGGTTCTCTCTCTCTTTATCTGTCTGTGGGGATTCTAGAAGCATCGCATGACTTTGAAACACAATGGAATCACGCGTTTAGTGGAATCATTGTGTTTGAAAAGTTCGTTTTGTATTCCGAGAAACTCGACGGCTTCATCGTGGACAGCGTGCGCGCGGGAAAACGTGTTCAAAACCGGAATTTTCGAATTTTTCGGGCGAGCGGGAGAAGTGGGAGAGAGACGTTGAGAAGAAGGGAAATGATGCGAGTGTTTCATGCCTTTAGCGTTGCGAACAAAAATCCGTGCACGGGACGCGAACGATAATTCGAGCATGCATAATCGACTTGCCGAGTCACGATTTCTTTTACACGCATTACGATGCGATCGTAAAATGTAAGTTTTACGCACGAGGAGCAAGCGACACATACACACGTATGTAAATTCGAGTACCAGAACGCGCGCGCGGATCATCAAATGTGCAGCGGGGTATAGTGCTCTGCTCATCGGCGCAGCTGGCGGCAGGCGTGCAAGCGAGGATAATTTTTTTGTATTTTGTTTTGTTTGTCTTTAGGAAATAGGTGCTTATTGGTGTGACTGTACACTTGATATGGCACGAAGGGATACACGTGTGATAGTTTGAATGCACTAGTGTATGTCAGTAAGGCGTATCATTGTACTTTTGCTTTCGCGTGTGTGATGGTCGCTGTGCGGGTGGGTGGGGTGCTTATCCTGCTGTACATACAGTGCACTCTTAAACGCTATTCTATGATCTCAAATCGGCCATTTGAGTAAAATAGTTTACAAATATTATGTTACTTTTTGAATACACGAGTTTTAGTCATGAGATTCATGATCTCAACGACTCACACGATTATTATGATTCTAACGATGCTTGAATGATTGACGAATTTAATTATTTGAATAATAATAAACAAAAATTTTAAAGCAAATTTACGATGTTGAATAGCCTACATAAACGATGAAAATACGACTTCTTAATGGATTGAATTACTAGCAATAAAACACTAAATAAAAATAATAAAAAAAAAATATACAATTTTATAAAAACTATTTTCCTGTACAACAGAACAAATAAATTGCATCTGTTCACAGATAAACTTAAATCCATCACTTCGACACTATGGAAGGAATTTACATTCGCCGATAAGTTTCCCAACGAGGGAATGTACCTGTCGAAGAATGTAAAAGACGATTTGTGTATAGTTTTTACATCCGGCGATGCATTTATTTTGAAATCTAAATTTCTAACGAATAAACAAATCGGATGGCTTGAGTGCCTACTTGATGGAGAGAGCGACGGCAAACTGTGGTTGAGAGAAAAAGGTAGTCCAACTACATTGAACTCAATGACCACAGATAAAAAGCTTAATTCGATTCTTAAATTAGTTATGACCATTGTAGATTTCTGTAAACAAATCGCAAATCTGCAAACATCATCGAACGAAATAGTGAAAGATTACACTCAGTCTGTTGATCGCATGACAGTCAAACTGAACGAGTTAGCGAACTCTATGAAAACTTTGACTACTCAAAAGCCTTACGTAAAGTCAAATGTGAGAGTAATCGATCGCAGACCCATCGAGGTTGCAGCCAATGACTGCAAGGAAATCGAGGAACAAGGAAGAGCTCCTTTTCACGTGGAAAAGGCTAAATTTGCATTCGCAAATTCGACAGAGTTGAGCGAACGTGACTATTCGTGAAACAAGGAAAATCCTGCAACCACAAACTGCCTTAAAGAAATGCAAATCGACATGAACGTGAACAAAATTGCTCTCAAGCAGCCACAGATAGTCGGCCCAGCCTACAACTGCGATATGGAGCAATTGGAGGATGGCGAGATAAAAGATAGGGTGGCTACTAATGGTCATCATGGACCACTAAAAGGTTTTCAACCTGAAAATACATCAACTCCTCAGGTAAACAATTCTAATTTATTTGATAAAATATCTAAAAGTATTGAAACAAGTTTCAAAAGCGTGATAGAGCTGTTAAAATCAAATAAAGTAATTAATAATTCGGGAACAGACGATATTGACTTGTTTGGAGAAATATCTAAAATTATAGAAATAGGTGTCAAAAACGCGATAGATCAGTCAAAATCAAACGAAACAATTAATAACTCGGGAGTAAAAAACTCGAATATTTCAATTGATTTGACTAAACAAATTGTCGAAAAACCTATAAAGATTCGAATTCACTTCAAAACTTGAATGCATCGAGCATTCAAAATTCAGTAAATTCTTCTCAAAATATCGAAAATTTGACCATAGTTGACAACTCAGCGAGAACATATAAATTAGATAAAAACATTAAATTCGAGACTTTTGAAATGTATTTAATGTCGGAGCTGCGCGTAAAGAAATTAGAGTACGTTTTGACCAGCGAAAACTTTAATCTGATCTCATCAGAAAAACTTAAGAACGACAAAAATACTGTAATCGATATCATTGTCAGTCACGTCCACACTGATTACACGAGCGACTTTAACAAAATTAAAGAACCAAAAGAAGCGATTGAAATTATTAAGAAAAAGAAAAGAGACGAAATGGGTGATTCTGTACACGCGGCATATAAGAAATTCGTAAACGTAACTTTTAATCGAAGAAAAGAGACAGGTAAAGCCTTTTGCGATAGATACGAAAATTTGATTAAAAACTACGAAATACACCCCGAAGCGCAGAAAATCTCTGAAAGCGAAAAGAGAACGGTGTTTTGCAACGCTGTAGAAAAAGAGATAGATGCTGTAATCACCGCTGATGTGTTAAGTATGGACGCATTAGGGGTTCCCATATCATATCACAAACTAAAATCCTTTGTTTCACGCATTGCAACCAAGAACGACTCGGAAGCAATGATGGTTCAATCAGGACAAGGAGACATCTGTAAAAAGTGTGGCATGAGAGGCCACTACGCACGCGATTGCCCAAACCCAAACAAAATCTACTGCTACGAGTGTAAGGGCCGATTCCACCAACCGTGATTTAATTTTAATCCTTGATTAACTTTATTTAATCAATACATTGCGTTCCACCATCTTTTAAACCATGATTAAAGTAGTCTAATCGCTGTTTAACTTAATCGGTCATTTTTGGCCGGTTAGCGACTTAACCAGCGATTAACCGGGCTCAACGTAACCTCAAAGTTTAGTTAAAGTGCAGTGCGACCGTATATATGGCTCAAAACAAAATATATCCTCAAAATATTATTTTTCCTTTTCTTTTCGCTTTAGAAAACACCGCTTCACTTAATTAATTTGATTAATGTTATTTTGGAGACGCTTCAGCAAAGCAAGTAAACCACGCGTCATTTCTGACGTCAGAGTACTATTTATTTGGTTTGGCGTGCCAGAGATGGCGCGCGAACACAAGTTTCGTGACTCAGCCAATCAAAATCGCCGTTACAAAAGAAATACGCAGAAACTAGACTTTATTACGAACAGGGTATACGGTTAGTTAACCGTAGGTTAAAAATTCATGGTGGAACGTTTCGCAAGTTAATCACGATTAAGTCGTTGATTAAAAAATAATCATGATTAGTTAACCATGGATTTAATCAGAGATGGTGGAATCGGCCCTAAGACTCTTGGAAATCATCGTGCCAAGAAATGCCGAGACATAAAAAACAGAAAAAGGTGATCGAGCGAGCGACGAGACGATGGTCCGAGAGGAAAATCACCTCGTTACGACTCCAGACAACGAGCTAGATCTTACGAAACGTCGAAAAGCCCACCACGCTGGAGGGCACCAACTCCTGGCAGGGACGATTGCAGGGCAAGCTCACGTGACAGAGGACAGTCACCAAGGAGGAATCTAAACATCAAACATGGATTCGACAACAATCAAGGTGAAAAATCTATCCTGAAAAATTGTAATTTTGCTTCGACTAACGCAAATTTAGATTCACTACCATTATTCGAAAAATTCATAGTAGATTCAGGTGCGACAGATCATTTGACTAATTCAAAATTGATTTTTCAAAAACTAAACGAAAATAGAAAAGAGATTATTAAATGCGCAAACAAAAATTCAGAAGCAAGCTTAATCAGCGAAGGCGTAGGGACCATCAAAATCAGACAAGAAAACGATAAAGTAGCAAAGTTAAAAAATGTCATTTACACGAGTGATTTATCTAAAAACATTTTATCGTTGCGAAAATTCGTTGAAAAAGGTCTTAAAGTCTACTTAGACAATGAGAAAGTAGACATTTACGACCCAAAAAATCAAGAAGTAATTTTAACGGGACTATATCGCGAACCTTTTTGGGAAATTGTTTTACAAGTAGAAAACGATAAGAACGATATAGTTAAATGCGACAGTAAAATTCTAGTTAACTTAGCAACTAGGCGCGTGCAATACGACGACAAACCAAAGCAACTTAAGTCGAACGAAAACTTGATTTCGAGAAAAATGTAAACGAAATAAAAAAATTAAGCACAAGCAAAATCAATTATATCGATGATAAAATAGATTCTGCATATCTGTGGCATTTAAGACTAGGGCACATCTCGCACGATTATGTTAAAAACTTACCGATAGTTTACCCGGAAATTAAAAAATGTAGTCTTAAGAATCTTGGTGAGAAAATCAAAGATTGCGAAATATGCCTAATGGGACATTTTAACAAATTGCCTTTTAGCAAAACGCGAACAAAAGCTGAGAAACCATTACAAGTAATTAACGCTGATACGATGGGACCGATAAGTCCTTGTACTTTTCCGAGCGGCAATCGATTTATTGTATCTTACACCGACAATTTTTCACGATACACAATATCTTATCCGATCAAATACAAGAGTGACGCTCCGAGATGCTTAGATGAATTCATTACTTCCGTGATAAATCTGATTGGCAAAGACGAAAATGTTTGCTACTTAGAGTGTGATAGAGGTACTGAATTCACAGGAGAAGAGACACTCAAAGTTTTGCGAAAATACAATGCAGAAATTCGAGCTGTCTGCCCCAATACACCACAGCACAATGGTGTGGCCGAGAGATACAATCAAACAATACAGAAAAAGATTAGGGTTTTTCTCATGGATTCGAAATTACCCTCGAACAAATGGGATCTAGCTTTAGAAGCCACGACATATGTTTACAACATCACACCACATAAAACTTTGGGCTGGAATGCACCAATCAAAGTTTTAGCGCATACGCATAACGTGAACATCAATCAGATCAAAAGATTTGGTTGTACAGCTTGGTTTGAAAATAAACAAAACGCGAAATTCGGAGAGCAAGCGAAAAGAGCTTTTCTAGTTGGCTACCTCCCAACAGGATATCGTTTATTTAGACCCGAGGAAAACAAAATATATAAGACTAGAAATGTTAAATTTATCGAAAAGACCACGTATGGTGATGTGTTTAAAATGCATTCTACCGAAATTGTTAGGACGGAGGGAGATGTAGAGGGTTTGAACTTTGGCGACGAAGTTTCAAACGTTCAAGCTGAAAAACAGAAAATGTGCGAAACGGAGGGAGAAAATGCGGAAATGTGCGAAACGGAGGGAGAAAAAGCGGAAAGGTGCGAAACGGAGGGAGAAAAAGCGGAAATGTGCGAAACGAGGGAGAAAATGCAAAAACAGCTGATCAAGTAGTTGCGAAAAGGAAAAGAGGTAGACCGCGAAAAGAGAAACAAGTTCTGTTCACGCCGCTTGATAATGAGATAGTTAGGCGCGCAGATTGCGATGAAGAGTATTTCTCGTTACTAGCTGAAATGAACGGTGACCCTAAAAATTACAAACAAGCGATAAATTCGAGTGAAGGAGAATCGTGGGAAGCAGCAGCCGATGCTGAGATCAATGTATTGAAAGAAAATAAAGTTTTTCGAATAGTCAAAAGACCAGTTTTAGATTCAAACGGCAAAAAGCTGAACATTATCGACTCTCGATGGATCTTCAGAAGAAAAGGTGATAAAAAGAAAGCAAGAATAGTTTCTCGAAGATTCAAGGATCAAAACTTTTATGATCTGAGAGAAACGTACGCGCCGGTATCAAGAATAGAAACAACTAGAGCATTATTAGCGTTTGCGAACAAATTCGATTTGGAAATTTTACAATCCGATGTAGTTGTAGCTTTTCTGAACTCTGATTTGAACGAAGAAATATGCATGGAAATTCCCGACGGTATGCCGTACAATGCGCAAAAAAGAAAAGACTACCTTTTACTTTTAGAAAAATCAATCTATGGACTTAAAACTAGCCCTAAAAATTGGAACAAAATGTTCACGAATATAATGATTAAAATAGGCTTCAAAATTTGCGAAAGCGATCCATGTGTTTTCCTGTACGAAAAGGAAAACACGTTTGTAATTTTAACGGTTTACGTGGACGACATCATTGAGATAGGAAATGACAAAAATAAGATGCTTGAAGTTCAAAGAGAAATTCAGGCACACGTCAGCTTGAAGGAATTAGGAAGTCCTAAAAATTTCTTGGGCATCACGATAGAAGAAAAAGAGAGAACCGTGAATTAAAGTTAAACCAATCTCACTTTATTGAAAATTTTCTTAAACGATTTGGGTATGAAAATGTTAAACCCATTTCCACACCGATGTGCACAAATCAAGTGCAAAACAGGCAACGACGAGATCGAGAAGAAGAAAACACTACTCTAAGTGCAATCGAAGTAACTAGGTATAGGCAAGCGATCGGCTCTCTATTGTATTTAGCGAATTGCACTCGTCCGGATATCTTGTATGCCGTTAACGTATTAAGCAGGCATCAACTAAATCCTACTAAATTGGAATGGTCAATGTTGGAGCGAGTTTTTAGGTATCTTTCTGGTACTCGAGATTTAAAAATGACTTACAAAGGGAGAGACGAGAAACTTATGGGTTACTCAGATGCGAGCTTGGCCGACTGCAAAGGCAGTTTGACAACAAGTGGATTTGTTGTATAGTTATTCGGTGACTCTGTGGCTTATCACACGCACAAACAAAAATATGTAGCCTTGTCGACATGTCAAGCTGAATACTCAGCAATGAGCGACTTGTGCAGAGAAATGACTGCTGCATACATGACGATGAAAAATATTATCAAAAACGAATTACTTCCAATGATAGTGTATTGCGATAACAAAGCGGCTATACAAAACTCACAAATTGAAAGGGGAAGAAGACTGAAACATGTCACTGATAAACAGGAGCACTATGTAAGAGAGTGTGAGGCAAGAGGTCTGGTGAGAGTAACTTGGATTGAATCTGCAAATCAGAAAGCTGATATATTCACCAAGCCCCTTCCTTTGAACTCGCATAAACACCTTGTTAAACTAATTGTTAACTCAGATTTGTGTGTTACAGGAAACCAAACCTATTGAGGGTCTTGGTTATGGCGACAGAACAATAATTCGAGGAGCACTCCAATCCAAAATGAGACAATATCGCGGGAGGGAGTGTTGGATTAATGAAATCAGATTAAGAAGCCCATTCAAATAATAGCGCGCTAATGTTCTCTGAGCGCTGTGCTCATGTGGCTCACTCTGGCTAGCGAGCAGAGAGAGTTAATTTCCGCGGCAACGAGAGCCGCTCTCACTTGATTGTAAGACGCTGAGAAGGGTGGACGTGTCTACAATAAATTCGAGTCGTTGGAACTATTCAAGTTGTTTCCTTTGTTATAAAAGCCCTTCACCATCTCCAGGCATTTATCCAACACCAAAGATAATCGAAAAATTATGAATGATCAGAATATAATTTATTTTACGAGGATTTTTCGTATCCGTTCTTTTTTCTCGATAAACTTAGTATAATATTTCATTAATCGTAATAATTACTCTTACGATCTATGTCCACAATAAATATAAGTAATTAAATTGTTTAATTCAAATCAAAGGCAAGTACGAATAGTAAGGATTTTATACAATAGTATATTGTGTATCGAGGGCGCAAAGAAGGCTATTTTGACGAGTGTGAATTTGCTGCCCGAGCGAAGCGAGAGCGGCAGTCACACGAGGCAAAATAGCTTTACGCCCTTGATACACACCATACTTTTTGTCCCCCTCCTTGAAAACAAGCATGTGAAGCAGATAGAGGATGTTTGGTGTGCTTGACAATTTTATATTATAGGTGAAAGGAAGAAATAGCGTACTTTGCAGAAGGGAGACTGTCGGTTCTAGCAATACAATTTTCTCAAAGATGAAGATCAATTCCTCTATATTCTCACTTACGGGGTGCAGTGTATGTGTAGCGGGCGTAAATTTTTATGTAGCGGGCGTAAAGTTTCATGTTGGCCCGGCGGCGGAGTGCGCACGTGCGAACGTCACTGGGCTGGAAGCGGCCACATTAAGCCTGCTTCACGTGCATGCAATGGCGCGTTTTCAAGGGGGGTCGGACAAAAATAATATTTTATAAAGAAAATAAATACTTGGTGCAATACACTCAACTAGCTTGTATTTTTCAAGAAAAAAATAATTGTTATTGTAAATATTTCTTTAAATTTTGAAATGGGCATTACGAAGCCCTTGATGTATCAAATGGTCATTATGAGGCCCTTGATTTATGAAATGGGCATTATAAGGCCCTTGATATATGAAACTCATATATAGGTAGTTACGGGTACCTTTTCTCATGGAATGGTTATTAGCCATTTTTCAACAAATTTTTATAATATATATATATATATATATTTAACATCACTGTTAAAAATAGTATTAAATTTAAAATACCAATGTATATTAAAATTAATATCTCAAGCATATGAAATCGCTATTTAGGTACGTATTTATTAAATATTATATACACTCATGATAATCGCTGAGATAATTCCAGTTTACACAAAATCAAAAAAAAATTAGGTGTAATTTTTTATTCTTAATAACAAAACATGATACCTTCTTACAATTAATCAAAAATAAAAAGGGTTTTAATTCGACAACTTCAATTACGTAAATAAATGACAGACCTAACCTACAATCAAATGTACTCACAATAAATTTCTACCATTCAGGGAAAATTTTGGAAAAAGTCCCACATGTACGTTGACTTTATTCATAAAAAGCAATTCTCAATCGACGAATTCTAGATTATTACTTCAATTGCGAATATTTAATAAGATTTAAAGAAATAAAAGCACTATGAGTTTTCAAGCACGTTGCTATACCGACCTGTATATTATATTTAATATAAAGTGTACAGCTATTCATATTTTAATGTATATTAAATTACAACTACCGTATATGCAAATGACTTCATATACATTTGTATTAAATTTAATACAGATTTTTCTAACAGTGATAACAAAATTTAGCAACCACTAAAAAATTAAATTTTTAATCATTATCTGATTCGGAAGTCCTATAAATAGTTCAGGTTAGGCGCAAGATTATTCTATAACGATTTAGAACAAATATTCTGAAAAAACTAACTATACTTGCTAGCTTGTTTTCATTTGGAAGCCAATTGTTTTTAAAAAATAACGTAGGCGAAACTATGCAAGAGTAGGTCACAAGCAAATGAATTGCATAATTTATTATTTATTTTTTCAATATGTTTTGAGTGCTTAAAATTAAAATTTCGATTTTCTCAAAGAGTTTTGGTGGACTAAGGTTGTGTTTCCCCCCGGGTCTTCAAATGTTAAATATGTCATAGTAAGTCCTCTTTGCGAGAACCGTCGCAGTGAGGCAGCCCGAGTCGAAATTTAGGCCCTACTTTGACGCTCTTCACGCTGTCATTTGTAGGGGCTAATGTTTTAAATTAGAGGCTATTTCAATGCGATTTTTGCTTCTACTTTGGCGCTGTAATGGGCACAAATTTCCAAATCTTCCACTTGGAGCGTCAAAATAGGGGGTCAGTTTTTGCTTCTAATTTAATGCTCCATATTCTACCTTCCTGTACCAAATAAAATTATTTGACGAAAGATTAACAAAAGTAGAGTAAGACGAAAACATAGCGATATTTGCGCATTGAATAAATGAATATAGAAAATAATTTTGGTTTTTTTATTCGTCAACGAATCCTAAGTTTTATGCAACTTAAAATGAAAATTGCTATTTGTTGTTAAATGAAGATGCAACATTTTATGAAATATGTACAAAATGTCACAGTGTCCTCGTTTCACTCAACTTTTGTTGATCTTTCGTCAATTAATATTCTTTTCGTGCACTTTTATATTTCTTTCGCTGATGAGTTATTTATTCTTTTTTCCTTATAATTTTTTTATTCGAATTTGTCAAAATACAAAGAAGATTTATAACTCAAACTAAGTAATTATTAATATCACAAAATATTAAACTATATTAAACCAGTAACAGTGCGTTTTTAAAAACGAACAAAGTTCTACCATAAAGTAAAATATAGTAAGATATAAAAAGTGAAGTACAGATATTATAATTATAGAACAGCATAAGTTAGAGTTTTCCTTGTTTTCTGATTACACTTGCACTAAAGTTGGGTTTTCGCCTTCGGAACCTATATGAATATAAAATTATTAGTTATTTTTATTCTTCAACGACATATACGTAGAATACGTATATACACTTTTATATATTTTTTAAATAATAAATTTATAATGAAAAGCATGGTGGAATTGAGAACAGTGATATTTTTCAATAGTTCTACTATGCTTTTCTTCTTTTTATTGCCTGGCCAAATCCATTTCAAATCAGTAATGGTTCTGCACTTGAAATCGCAGAATGTTTCGGGTACGAAATATGTTGTTTTTTAGAGGAAATTAGGCGACACGTATTTTTCCGGTTTGCAAAAAAAAGTTTTCTTAAAAGTTATGTGTATTTGAATGTTGTGCTTTGTTTTTCAAAAATCTCGATTTTCTTAAAAAACCCACCTTTAAATTTTTGCCAATTTTTTTTTGAACTTGTGCTTCGATAGTGAACATATTTCGTAAGTGTGATGCTTGCTACATAATTTTTGTGACCAGGAGAATTTTTTTTTCTTACAATCAAATTTTCTACTTTTTCTTGAAAACAATGACAAATACGGATAAATGTTGAGATGAAAGTTTGCACGTCTGAAAAAGTGCTATGAAAAATGCCTCCTGTTCTGTTACGATATTTTTCATAGTTTACGAGAAAAATTCCAAAATAACATTTTTAGGAAAAAAAATTCTACCGGCCTCAAAAATGGTTTAGCTCGCATGGTGCTGATAATATGCCTTTATTCTATTAGTAGAAAATTTGAAAAAATATTTAGAAGAATAAAAAGAGTGGGGTTTTCAAGAAAATCTTTTTTTATTGTTTCTTCAAATTTTAAAAACATGAAAAAATACATTTTCTGGAAAATCCCACCTTTTTATACTTCCAACAAATTTTGAAAAGTTTCTACTTATAGAAGAAAGGCATCTTATCAGCGTCATGCGAGCTAAACCATTTTTGAGGCCGGGA
>CAKNWW010292673.1:0-10328 GCA_932074435.1 Andricus kollari | reverse complement strand
CGGCTTTAATCCGCGTGTCGAAGTTTCTTCTGTCCCTTCATGCTCTGCGCCGCACTTTTCCCTTTGTGCTCTTTATTGGGTTCATCACGGTGTAACATCCAGCAATAACCTGCCATCATCGTAGAAGTCCATTTTCCTTGGTATCTTCTTTCCATTTCTTTGATGTCCTGATGAAATATTTCGCCCATCTCTTCACTAACAGCACCCAGATTTTCAGGAAAATAGTCCAGCTGTGAATGTAGGAAGTGAACCTGCAAGCTCATCAAACAGCCCAATTTTTGCAACATTTGCAGCATATTCTCTACGATTGATTTGATTTTCGAATCCTTCTTATTGTCAAGAAACTTAGTCACTACATCTTTAAAGGCTACCCATGCTTTCTTTTCCTTAACGTTCATTTCTTTCACAAAGTTCTCATCTTTGAGGAGTTTCCTAATGTCAGGACCAGTGAAAACGCCCTCTTTTAGTTTTGCATCTGATAAAGCAGGAAATTTATTATACATATATTTGAAACATTTGCCTTCTTTTCGTTACGCTTTGACAAATTGCTTCATTAAACCTAATTTAATGTGCAAAGATGGAAGGAGAACTTTTTCGGATCTACAAGAGCTTTTCGGAGCACATTTTAGCTCCAGGTTCTAATGAAGCTCTGCGTGGCCAATCTTTCCCTTTCCAATGATTTTCTCTGTCTCTGCTATCCCACTCGCATAGAAAACAGGGAAAATTCGTATAACCTCCTTACTGTCCTGAGAGCATAGATATTATTTTAAGATCGCCGCATATAATCCACTTGCGATCCTTGTACTTAATTTTATTGAGCATGAATTCTAAATTCTCGTACCTCTCTTTCAAATGAACAGAATGTTCAACGGGTATTGACGCAAACACATTTCCATTGCGAAGCAGTACAGCTTTGAGGCTTCTTTTAGACGAATCTATGAATAGTCTTCAATCAGTGCTTACGTACAAAATATTAAACTCATTCATAAGTCCAGGGACATTATTACAGAAGACTAAGTCTTCGTCTTGCGAAAAAAAGGGAAATAATTTTTTTTTCTCTATTCTTGAACCAAGAAAATGAAGTGCCAGATTCAAGCAAATTTTTATCTTTAAGCCTCGAACCAAATAACTCAGAAGCCTCTTTGGTCAGATGTAAGTCTCGAACTAAATCGTTAAGCTCAGACTGAGAAAAAAGTTCTGATGTGCAGTTTATTGCAGGTTCGTAATCCTGGCTGTTGTCTTGAAAATCTTCGTTCAGATCACTTGTGAAATCGTCTATTTCAGGTAAAGTGTCAGGTTGAGTTGGCGCTGGTATGTCTGGACCATGTGGGACTGGGCGTGTAGCGGCTTGCAGATTTGGATACACGATGTTTTTCTTATTCTTCAAATTAAATCAACGAACGCCAGTTAAACAAAAGTAGCAATTGTCGCTCTGATTTTTCGGTTCTCGCCATACCATTTGAACTCCAAATCTGAAAGCTTCTTGCTCACCTTTTGACTCAAATGTTTTTCAGTGTATAAATGTCAGTCATAATTCATAATATAAGATAAAAACAGTGAATAAATCGTTAAATAAATACCATTCAACGTTTTTTATTCATATACAATTTTCGCGATTTTTGGGTTTTTGGTCATTTCAAAATTTGTGATTTGCAAACAATCCTGATGTAATGGTGCAAAACGAAGGTCATTTTCAGATTCAGCGCTGAAAAATACATAGGAATCAATAATGAAAAGTTAAAACACGCGACCCAATTCAAATTTTGCAGGCTTGTGTAATCATTCATTGCGAAATAATTCTGGAGTAGGGATTATAATCTTGTACATCGTAACCCAAAAATAAAGGCGGTGAAAACACCGAAACACATGCCGATGCTTTCTTTCATGTGTACTTACTGCTCCTACCCTTGAATATATCCTTTCATGTACTCAAATGTAATTTAATTAAAGTTATAAATAAATTTGAATTGATGAATCTTAAATTAAGTAAATTGAAGATTATCGAAAATCATACTTTATTCATAGGGTAAAAAAATGAAAGCAGAATTGTTCAATTGTCCTAAAATGTGCGGCAAGTGTCTTTGAATCCTTCTATGTCATGTTTATGCAGCAACCGGCATTTAGCAGGGCGAACATCTGTACAGCATCACTGCCCTTACCAGGAGTACCGGAATCTACTACGAGAAGAAGGGACTCATGCGAAGGAGTATCAGTGTCTGGAGACTTACTATTTTCATGGACGTTCAAAAATATCAGAATTTACTTGAGAACTATGAACACAGAACCAAATCTCTACTGGATAATTTCAAAGTCATAGTCAGCGAATTTGTTTTCACACACGTTTTTAAATGTCGTCGCATTTAAAATTTAGTGATATTATCAGTGGAGCCCCTCGAAAGAATAACTTAGATTCACTTTATCCTTTACAATCTTCATGAAATATTTTTGCTACTACTTACATTTTTCAACAAAAAATGTATATTCTTAATGCATAAATCTCAAAATATTAAAAATTTAATAATATTTCACTGTGGAAGACTTCCCCAAAGAATCATTCGATTTTTATGGTGTAGGTTTTTAAATAACTGTTTGTTGAAAACATCGATCTATCAGGCATGAATCATCTCCAACGAAGCTCTAATAATGTTTGTTTCCGAGCTACCCTAATGTGCATGCTCATAATTTTTATGTTTTCTCTAAGATTCCAATTTAAAAGTTTGAAAGTCTTTTAATTTTTAATCGTTCAATTCGAACTATTCACAATTTTAAAATGTACAGTGTTTTCATTACTTTCAGAATTATGAAATGTTTACTTTATATAGTTTGCTATTCTTCAGTTTTTGGGGGTTCGCAATATCCAATTACACAATATAAAGCTGGCTCCTGAGTTGATATTGTAAAATTATAAAACCCTGACATTTAAAATTATTTAATTTTTAGTAGTGGGAACGTTTTATATTAAAATAAGTTCCAACATTTTCCACAGGAAAAAGAAAGGTTTATTACTTTTTCAGACTTAAAATTCTAACATATTTCATTTTAGAGCCTACTTCTTTAAAATTGTCAGAATTTTAAATATGTGATTTTAAAACATTTTCTTATTTTAAACCACGCATGATAAACATTATTTAAATTAGATAATACTCCTTCGTCCTAATTTAAAAATTACTATTTTGACTTTGAAATTGACAAACTTCAGAGGTTTGAATTGTTAGTTCAAGTGATTCGAAATTAGGAGACTTGTGTAACAGGGTTTGTTGACATGTTTAATGGAATTTCATAATTTTTCTGTGGTATTATTTGCAACTTGAAGAAACAAAGATGATGTACACTAAGCATGCAAATAACCTTGTTTTATTTGTTCAATTTAAAGTGACGTAGCCTGTTTGCAAGTATTACAATATTTCCTTCTGGCTGCGTCATGCATACACTAACGCTCTTAAATTCTTGATGTAATGTTGAAAATGAGTAATCACTTAAATTTGTCTAATTCAGGCATAGAGAGTTCACGGGTAAATATTTTTTTGAACCAGAAGAAAACCGGAAAAGGACCAAGAGTTTGTTACTGGTAGTCTTAGCGGACCTGAAATATATATTTTTTTCTTAGGGTATTCTTTATTATATGAGGCTGACAAATTTTGAACACCTGTACAGGTGTAACATTATATTATGAAAAAAATAATTCTACAAAAACTGTCATAATAAATGATTAATGGAAAAGTTATTTTAGCGTATACTTTTAAGAAATTTAGATTTTAGATGGTGTTTTTGACACATGGACTACATAATTATACATTAACCAAGTCAAATATTGAGAGCAAGGTGGATAATCTTCAGAGTTTTTGTATAACGTAAATGGCAACTTTTGATCTTTGGATAATAAAAAGCTTGCTGAATTGTAACTTAACAAGAACTACGAAAACATTATTTTTATGCTTTCTTGAAAAGGCCGTGTAATTATTATAGATTTCAAAGTACAAAAATGAACAATTTGTCCATTCTTCAGGGTTTAGCTTAAAACAGTTTAACCTCAAATCTCCTGTTTAACTACGTACATTTTACAATTAGACATTATTACATTCTCATCCGAGAAAGTATTAGATTTGTGTAAAATTTGACCACTCCCCCTTCCCCCAGTTTTTGTCAATGTCCACGTCAATGTGCACGTCAAAATGGGCGAGTTACGAAAAATTATGAACTGAACAAGATTGTACATTTGAAAAACGTCTATACATTTTTCAGCAGTCTCTTCTCAATAGAACGCGTAGTTTTTTCAATCGTATAAAATAAAATTAAAAAATAAATAATCAAATTTTGAAAAGAACGACACAAGCTATGAAAACAATCAATAACAAAAAGATGCACATTCAAAGAAAAGCCACAAATTTGACAATTATAATTTTTCCATACGACGCGTAGTTCTTGTTAAATGGCACCACATACCTATAAAGTGGCAACAAACCTAGACAAACCGAATTAAAAAATCGTTTTTCCATAAGGTGCAATGAGGGTTTAGGCCCTTTTGTTCGCTCGGCACCCCTTGGGTTAAGACCTTGACTGACTTTGATGAATTTTTGAAAAATCAAAAAAATTTAAAAAGTCCAAAAATGTGTGAAAGTCAATGTCGAAAAATTTGTAGGATAGGCCCTTTTGTTCCCCGGCTCTTCAATTATTAACCCTTCATAATAATATTTGAATTACTGTTACCTAATTAACAATTTATTGGTATTACGAAATATTTTAAAAATTAGTAACTAAGATAAGGGACATTTATAAACTACTGAAATAAGTGAACTAAATTTAAAACAATTAATAATCAATAGTCAATCAAATTCAAAGTATAATTTGAAAATATTAAATCAAAGATGTATTTTAGTAGGACCATTTCGCTGGCCCAACCACCCACGCAAATTCAACTTTTTTTGTGCCAAATATTTAGTGCAGAATTTGTTCAAATTTGTAAAACCAAATTAGAATTTGTGCAACACCGGAAGTACCTGATAACCTGCAACCAACTTCAACCCCTAAAAACTACCCCCTATGCGGAAAACACCATGGCCCCGACATTATCCAAAATCAACTTTCTATGGGCTTATTATTTTTACCTTAATTTGTTCAAATTTGTGCAACCAGAAAGTAATAAGCCCATACAAAGTTCATTTTGGATATGGTATTGCACCTCTTTTCCTGTGTTTGAGCTTGAAATGACCTTGAACTTGAAGCGATGGAGGTAAATTGACCCCGGATTTTAATTCAGGGACCCGAAAAACATATTTAAAAGTTTTTTTAAAGTTTATTGCACGGCCTTTTCTATATTTGCCCTTGAAATGACCTTAAACATGAAGCACTGGAGGTGAATTGACCTCTGATTTTCATTCGACGACCCCAAAAACATATGTGGAAGGTTTTTGAATCTTATTGCACGGCTTTTCATGTCTTTGACTTTTAAATTACTTGGAAACTGGCGTGATGGAGGTAAATGGACCTTGGATTCATATTCAGCGCGTCAAAATACATAAAAGTAAAGTGGTCTTGTCAAATAGTCATCATCTTTTTTTTTGCAATAAACTTCAACCACCGTTTTGGGGTTGCTGAATCTCGCTTGCTGGAGTTCACCAGCGACACATCTTTTTTATTCAAAATTTGGATTTTGGGATGCTCGCATGATGCCACATTACTGCTGGAATCTGAAGGGAGATACTTTAGTCACACACAAAAAAAAGACACTGAGAAGAACATTCGAAAAAGATGCAAAGCCACAAAAATGCGCGCCAACATTGAAGAGTGTAGGTTCCATAGAGTGAGAGTCAAGGGGACTCACTTTAACACTAGAAGTACCGGGCGGGGTCAATTGACCCCTTTCGATTTTTGAAGTGGCAAATCTCCGCAGCGGTTGCTTGCAGCTAGATGGCGTTTTGTGACTTTTAATTATTCATAAATAGGAGTATTTGACGATTTTTTCGGAAATATTGGATGAGCACTTTAAAAAAAAATTGACTTTTTATAGTCGGTTACCGGCAGGGGTCAATTGACCCCTATAGCGTTTTGGCTGGTATTTCATTACTTTTTTCCACTTTTGCGCAGCAGGTCTGATTTATATCGCTTCTATAACGTGTGTGTGATTATTCTAATCCTGAAAAATATTACTGCTGTTCTATTTAACAGGAAATAGATGATATATTGCCTGCTGGAGTTTGCATTTATGGTCGGTTCTTCTTCTACTATGCTTCAAAACATTTTCGGACTATCAGTTCTACTAGCGGTGTATAACGTTCTACGTTTACAGTAAATCGCTAGGAATAACCACATTTCGACTGTCCCGAAGAATAAGTCACTAACCAATTTTTCCGAAAACAGATCGAATCAACTGTATTACGCTTCGCTAGAGTGTCGTATCTCCATTTAAAAATCCATAGAGATACGACACTCTAGCGAAGTAAAATATAGTTGATACACTCTGTATACTCGGATCGGGGAGTACAGCGGCACCAAACGATTTAGCTTGCTGTTGCAGTAGCAGCAGAAGCGAAGTCGGTAGGACTACGCTGGGGTAGGCATTTTTACTTCTTTGTTTTACTTTTTCGGAACTCACTACTCTTCTTGACTTATATTAACGATGTAGTATGAATATAGCATATTTCTGTCATTAACTTTTGACGGTAGAAACTGTTTAAAATCATTATTTGACACCCAACGCAGGTAGGGGTCAATTGACCCCTCGTCGTAACCAAAGGTGGTAGAAAATCCCGGTACTTCTAGTGTTAAACAAGCACCCCGATAAGTGCGAAATCAATAATGATGATTACTAAAGTAAGAGGCAAGGGGACTCACTCTAAACAAGTACCCGAATGGGAACAGAAACTGCAACGTCCTCTTCGTTGTTCCTGGGTAACACTATTAGCAGCAATATACGGCTTTTTTGTATTTCACCTTGCAGTGCCCTTAAAATTGACGCAGTGGTGGTAAACGGACCTCGGATTTTGATTCAGCGACCCCAAAAACATATGCAAAAGGTTTTTAAAGTTTATTGCACTGCTTTTCCTGTATTGGACCTTGAAATGACCTTGAACCTAAAGCGGTGGAGTTAAATTGACCTAGGATTTCAATTCAGCGACTCCAAAATCCTACGTAAAAGGTTTTTGAAGTTTATTGCAACGCTTTTCCTGTATTTGACCTTGAAATCATCTTGAACCTGAGGCGATGGAGGTGAATAGACCTCGGATTCAACAATTCCTAATATAGCTTCCTTCCATCGTCCCTTTCCAAATTGTAGCTTGCCAATGAACAGCCGGTTCAAGTTGGTTACACACAAAGTTCTCATCGTAGTTCTTTACTACTTCTTGCACGGACAAGACGTACTACTGAATCCGATAAAAAAAGGTTTCTTATGCGCGTCGAACCAGGACGGCATCAAAAGATAGCATCATCGGACCTCCTTTGACCAATTTAATTGACTCACAGAGGCATCTTTATGGACGGACACATGACGCCTTTAGATCTTTAGTTGACGGAACACCGATCGCGAATTTAGGTGAGTCAAACATGAAATCGCTTTTGTTTTCTTGAATCCTGTGGAATAATCTCTTAAGTAAAAGATCGTTATTTGCATTGCCATAAAAATTTAAAAATAACAATTCAAATGAAAATTCCAGGAAAAAAATAAAATGATGTTCTGATGTTTTAATTTAATTTTGATCCACATTCAGGCTACAAGGATTATTATGTTTCATATATAAAATTTTTTCATTGAATCAATTATACACAGTCTTCAGTGGATCGCAATTTGCAAAAACTTTCATAAACAGGTGTGGAAAAATTGGGTAATATCTGCCCACATGATATTCCCTCATTTCATCCGACGTCGTATTCTCAGCAGGAACGCTGATCATATTCATTTTCGTCCTCAAATGATTTATATTTGTATTATATATTTATTACGAAGAATCCCAGTATACTCCAGTATTGCTAAAACGTCACCATAATATGTTGATAAAACAATATATTCTTGATTTGGCGTAATGTAAATTTACCATTTCCTACAGGCAATCGAATTTCTTTATTGGCGGGGAAACAGTATCTTCGAAACTCGAATTGCCGCTTCTGGTTTGGCTCGTTAATAAGCCGGATATATCCAAGTTGTCCAAGTGCATATCCTAGTACTTTATGAAAAGGAGTTCTGCCCGGAGGCGAACTGGACCTGGCATGATGAGAAGGCTACTGAGAAGAAGTACGGGCAAGAGAGTTTTGTCTAGTAAAAAAAGAAGAACCAGGATAGCGTTTTCCATTGGGATTCCATGCCGACTCTAGTGAATCGTCGTTTACAAAAGCTTCAATAAAACTGTTTGGGAAAATTGGGTGATTCTTGCCTACTGGACAACACCTTATTTCATCTGCAGTCAAATTATTAACTACGCCGCTTATTACATTTATTTTTATTCGCGAATTACTTTTATCTGTCCTATAAATTCCATGAAGAGTCCCACGATAATCAAATATTGCAAAAACGTCACCACTGGATGTTGATAATACAATATATTCTTGGGGTGGCCCAAGCACATAGTTTGCATGATCTATTTGCATTTGAATTGGTTTATATGCTGGAAAAACGTATCTTCGAAATTCAAATCGCTGGTTCTGGTTTGTGCAAGGAATAAGCCGAACATAGCCAAGTTGTTCTATTGCATATCCAAGTACTTCAACAGAAGGAGGCTTTCCCGGAGAGGACCTGGACCTGGCACGAAGAAAAGGCCCCTGAGGTGAAGTCCGTGCAGGTGAATGCTGGCCGTCGTCAGAAGGAAAACCAGGGTTACGTTCGCTATGAGGATTCCATTTGATCTGTAGTGAATCGTAATTTTCTGAAGCTTTAATAAAACTTTGGGGGAAGATTCGGTGACTTTCGCCCACTGGACAATCTCGAAATTCATCTGGGGTCAAAGTTTGAATTGCGCCGCTCATCATGTTTATTTTGATTCTGGAACGAACTTTATTATTCGTATATATTCCACGAAGAACCCCACTATACTCTAAGATTGCAAAAACGTCACCACTGGATGCTGCTAACACAATCTGTTCTTGCACTGGCATTGGAATTTGTCTTTTTTCTTCTGTGTTCAATCTGATTGGTTTACCAGCAGGAAAAACGTATCTTCGAAATTCGAATCGTAAGTTCTGATTTGCGCGGGGAATAAGCCGAATGTATCCAAGTTGTCCAAGTGTATATCCAAGTACTTTAGGTGAAGGCGGCCACCCAGGAGGCAACCAGGCTTCGGCATTTAGAGGAGGCTCCTGAGGAGAATTCCGGTCAGGTGAATGTTGTATGTCCGAAGAGGAAGAACCAGGGTTACGTTCGCTATTAGGATTCCATTCGGACTGTAGTGAATTGTCATTTGCTGTAGTTTTAATAAAATTTTTGGGGAAGATTGGGCGACTTAGGCTCACTGGACAATATCCCATTTCATTTGGGGTCAAATTATCAACTTCGGCGTTTATCATATTTATTTTTATTCTCGTATGAGCTCTATGTGTCGAATATATTCCACGAAGAACCCCGCTATGCTCTATTAATATCGCAAAAATGTCACCATTGGATGCTGATAATACAATGTGTTCTTGGTTTGGCACGGGAATATAGGTTTTTTCTTCTGTTCGCAATCTAATTGGATAACTAACAGGAAAAATGTATCTTCGAAATTCGAATCGTATATGCTGATTTGTGCGGGGAATAAGCCGAATGTATCCAAGTTGTCCAAGTGCGTATCCAAGTATTTTAGGAGAAGGAGGCCTACCAGGAGGCGACCTGTCCCTGGCACTAACTAGATGCTCCTCGGGAGCCTGAAGTATACGACGAGAAGGAGAAGAGCAACAGTGAACCGGGCGGGGAGTGTCAAGGCAATCTCTACTTGACTGCGAACTTAACTCTGTGAAAAGAAATATAGAATTCAAGTTTCTTGTTGAATAAACTTCAATAAGAGCATGTTACTTTATTCTCATTTTTGGAATAAAATACCTTACGATCATAAGTAAAGTATTATGTAAAGAAAAGTTGGTGAATGGAATATATTTTTCGGTTCATTTGAAAAATTGAAAGTGCTTAATTCCTTGAATCAACTTGCCTAATACATATTTTTTTAATTTGATGAAATCCTAATTTATAATAAGTAATAAATAAGTCAGTAATAAGCCTTATATAAACTCATATGACCAGCAAACTATCGATTTTATCATTAACCCCTACCAAATACATGTATGTATGTTTGGATATTCATGTATGTATATTTGAATATTCATGTAGGGGAAAGTGGGGTATGGTGTCAGTGCGGGGCACGGTG
>CAKNWW010292669.1:0-12937 GCA_932074435.1 Andricus kollari | reverse complement strand
AGTTTATATCGGTCAAACTGAACGTCCGTTAGGAATCAGGGTTAAAGAAAATAGAAGCGTCATAAATAAGATTCCTGAAAAACAGACAATGCTTACTAGACATAGTATTGAAAAATATCATTTTTTCGACTTTGAAAACGCGAACATTCTTGAGAATGAATGTCACTATCGTAAACGTCAGGTGATGGAAATGTGTAATATTGCTGGTAATATTAATGCGGCGAATTGGAGAACCGATGATGAACCAAACTTTCAAAAATATATATGCCTGTTGTAAAGAGGAAAAAAATCTGAAAACACGTGTTGGTTACGGTCGCCCAGCATGGAGTCGAGGATAGAATGACCCAGAGTCCGGGCCCCATGTTGTCATTTAGTTTTACTACCGTAGCCCTTTAAAAGTTAAAGTGTCTTTCTTTCTATTTTCTGAAGTCGTGAAACTATAGTACCCCTGAGAATTTTCTTGCAGTTTTCTTCGTGATTTTAAACAGAGCAGATGTCTAATTTTACGTCGAAAAACTAACTTCTTATACTATTCAGACACTTGTTTTTCAATTTACGATTAATTGCTTTTGTTTTGGAATTATTAACTTCCTTTAAACTATAACAGTGTGTGATTCTGTTCAACGTACTTGTGAAGTTTGTGAATATCGTGTTTGTGGGATTACGGAGTGTTTTACTTTACCCGCAATCACCTCACCCTCTGCAACAAAACGGGAAGACCACAAAGAGAGCGAGAGAAAGGGGGGGGGGGAGCTGCACGACGTAGAAACACTTAGTAATGCATGATTTATTTTAATCTTATTGGTTTTTTTTTTGGAAACCCCCCTATTTTTATTAAATATCTGGCGCTGAGGAGGACTCCTATCCGTGGTCGAAACGTTTGCCAATTCAAGTTTTATGAAATGCACGTTTTTAATTAAACATATTCATAAGACCCTACTGCCAATACAAAAATTCTTCAGAACAATTTAAATAATTGGGTCAATTAAATCCGACATTAAAAAAAAAAAAACAGTAAAAATGTCACAGACGGAAATTTTTTTTGTTCGGCCCTCACGTATATATATCTGGATACCTCTGTGGCCACACTAAACAGCGCGAGCATAAGGTCACTCATGTATTTTATATGGATGACCTGAAGCTCTATGCCTCTAGTAAAGGCAAACTTCAAACTGCCATAAATATCGTCAAGAAGTACACAGGAGAGATTGGGATGGACTTTGGATTGGATAAATGTGCCAAAATTCATCTGAAAAACGAAAAAATTGTTGGCGTTCCCGAGGACTTTGAGCTTGTGGATATAAGTGTTATTAGACATCTTAACACTGGAGAGACCTATACATACCTGGGCGTGCTTTAAGGCCGCATTCAGGACGTAACATCAGTAAAGGAGTCTTTCCGAAGCAGATACAAGCATCTTCTTCGACAGATTTGGTCTTCCAATCTGTCGGCGTTGAATAAGGTATCTGCGACTAACATGCTTGCCGTCCCGGTTCTACTCTACTCGTTTGGGATGGTTCAATGGACGAAGAACGAACTTAAGGCCCTTGATGTCACCACACGTAAGATCATGCATATGCATAAAAGCTTGCATATCGATTAGTCAGTTCCGCGATGAAACATTTCACGCCGTCAAGGCGGACGCGGACTTCTGAATCTCCAGTGTCTTCATAACCGAATTGTTCTAAGTACAGCTTATATCGTACCCAATGGCAGAGATCCTCTCCTAAAAATGGTCAGAAACCACGAGATGATTGGTGAAGGAACGTTCCTTTACAAAGCCGCGGAGCACGAGAACCTTGGCCTGAATTTTAACATCAGAAGTGAGGAAAGTGCATTACTCCATCTAGATGCTGCACTTCTGCAAGCCGAAGTGAAGAAGGCAGCAGTTCAAAAATTCCATTAAGAGCTACTCGACAAGAAAATGCACGGAAATTTTCACAGGAATGTAGAAAAACAGTGCTTGTCGAAGAAGCAAACTTTTGCTTTCCTCAGATCATCTGGGCTTAATTCAGGTACAGAGGGTTTTATTTTCGCTTGTCAAGAAGTTCCCAGTGATAGGTGCAGAGCGTGTCATGCACACGCTGAGTACCTGGAACACATACTATCGGGGTGTCCCACCCACGCAGGAACGACGTACATCTACAGAAATAATTCGGCCCTGAGAGTGCTTTATACCGTCTTTCTCACTCTTACGGTGTTGGCCGCGACTCTGCCCTGCCGAACGCTCCAAGGGAGATAGAGTCAATTGTCAGACTTCTACGCACCAACATCTAGCTCGTATATTTACTACTTTCTTAAACGGAGAACAACCCATCCCGCACTGGCTAGTGGAAGGACGCACGGTATTGATTCCCAACACCGGAGATTTGTCAAGTCCAAAGAATTACAGGCCCATAGCTTGTTTAAACACCAGCTACAAGCTTGCCGAGAGAACCTACTAATTGACAGGCGCGTCCGCAAAGACGCAGCATCCCACCTGCGCTGCCTGTTGATGACATGGATTGACTACCGCAAAGCTTTCGGTTCAACCTCTCATAGACTTATCATCTGTCTGTTGGAAGGCTTGTAGGTTCATCCACACATATTAAGATGGATAGAGAAATTTATGCCCCTTTGGAAAACTAGATTCACTATCTCATCCGGAAATTATCATGTGACAACGAACAGTGTCACCTTCCAGAGGGGCGTCTTTCAGGGCGACACCATGAACCCTATCCACTTTTGCATCACACATCTGCCACCATCTATCACACTTATTTCTACTGGGTACCTCTGCGACGAGACTTATCATCGCGAGCATAATATCACTCATGTATTTCATATGTAGGGCCTAAAGATCTATGATTCTAGTACAAACCAGCTTCAAAGTGCTTTAAGAGTCATCGAGGTGTACACAAGAGAGATCGGTATGGACTTTAGACAATCAATGTCAAGTTGTTGTTTGACATTGCACGTCCTCTAATCGCACGTCACAGAATTCAAAGCCAGGGCTGAAATATAAATAGGTTAACCATGTACCTCATGATTGTTTATTAAACAAAGCATCCTATTAACATTATTCCATTCTGAAATACTTGAAGTTGTTAAGGAACGAAATATCTAATGCATTTTGCCATGGAGAAGTTCGAAGGCCTGACATATGTGAGTATACGTGAAAATATAATTTATGTTTTGGAAGCGTTTGAAATAATTTATTTATGTTTTTTAATTTAAATAAATTATAGTGTTTCTTAACAAAAATTTATTAATATTTATGAAATTTTGTCTTGAATCTTAGAGTACTAGGAAGTTCATTCGTCCAGCTTATCACATTGTCATGCAGCAAAAATACGGAAAGACAACCATTCGTATGAAAAAAAAATATTATTTTTAAATGTTTTAACCACTATATTAGATAAGCTATTTCGAGTTCATAAAATTCTATTCTCATATTTGGATTCAGCGAACTAAAAACTTTAGAATACTCATTTTTTTTAAATGTTGACTGTTTTGAAACTTTTGAGCCGCCATATTGGATCAGCGATCTTGAATTTTGAAATTCTGTTATAAAATTCGAACTCAGCGACCCAGAAAACTTTAGAATACTCACTTCTACAGAAATCGGTCCATATATCTAAATTCTAAAAGAAAACCTATGACTCTGTCAAAAAAAATTTCAGCAAAAATTGAAATAAATATTTTTAAGCTTAAATATTCTAATAATTATTTATTCAAGCACCAATGAATAGGCGTCATACAAAAAAAAACCTATTTCAAAATATTTTTGCAAAAAAAGTTGCTTCTATCAAAAGTCACCTTAATACAGAGAATCACCCACATGTATGACCGATTGACACTAGTATTTCACATTAGGGTTATTCACGACAAGAGCTTTCAGGTAATACATAACATTACACCACCCCTGAATTAAAGGGGTAAACGGTTACTTGTTAGTATGCCGTAGCCGCATTTTACGTCAAGAAGTTCCCAGCGATAGGTGCAGAGCGTGTCATACACACCCTAAGGGCCGATTTCACCAACTCTGATTAAGATGTTAATCCTCGATTATTTTAATTTAATCAGTACCTTGCGTTCCACCAACTTCTAAAGTATGATTAAAGAGAGTTAGTCACTGTTTAACTTAACCGGTCGATTTTGGCCGATTAACGGAGTTGATCGGCGATTAACGTTGGTTGGCAGAACAGAACCTGAAAATCGAAGTTTGCACTTGAGCATGATCAGAGCGAATGTGGATCATTTTTATAATATTTATCATATCTACGCTTTTGTTTTTATCAATATGAAGATGAAAGAAACTATGAAGCCAAAATATCTTTGATGAGGCGTCCGTAAAGTGTAAATTGTGTTCCAATAACCTCATTTTTTTACCTACAGTTTCTTTCACATCATTGGAAGAGATAATTCGTTTTTAAAAACAATGCGTATGTAAAACATATAAGTTAACGAAATAAGAATTCAGTCGCATAAATTCATTTTGCAGTGCTGAAAATAAATATTTAACCAATGTAACCTCGCGCAGTGCGCATCATGAAGCTTCCTTCTTGTATGTTTTTCATGTATGCATCAAATATTCCTGAGCGTCTTTAATTAATCACTATTAATGCCTTTATAATTTTAATTATTAGTTTTTGAACAGAAATAGTGATGGAAAAAATGTAACATTATTTTAATATATTACATCCACACCAAATTATTTCACTTCTTGACAAAAAAAAACTTCAGCTGGATGTCACATGACTTGGCTAATGTCCTTAACTTGTACCGTATGCGCGCAAGAAACTTAAACGTTCTTTTTGTAGCAGTTAATCAGAATCGCCGTTACAAGAGAATATCAGAGTTATCACGAAAAGGGTATTTGATTAGCTAATCAGAGTTAAAATGGCCATGGTGGAACGCATTACAATTTAATCGTGATTGAAGCCTCTATTAAAGAATAATAAAGTTTTTTTACCTCCGGGAACACATGTTCCGCGTCCCACACTATTTCTCCTGGAGAGCGGGAGTGGTGGTAGAGGCGTGCCAGAATCTCTCCTCTGTGACGTCACGCTGCACCGTAGATACGAAATATCTGTCGGGGTGCTTGGGGGCGACTGACTTTTCGATATAAAATGTTAATAGTAACTAGGGTTTGAATAATTTTTAAAAGGTTTTAAAAAAATCTATTAAGAATAAAGTTGGTGAAATCGGCCCATGCTATCCAGGTGTCCCACACACGCGGGAACGACATGTCACCAGATACACGATGCGACCCTAAGAGTGCTTCGCTACCATCTTTGTCGCTTTTACGGTCTGGGCCGTGACCCTGCCCTGCCGAACGCTCCGAGGGCGATAAGAGTAAATTGTCCAGAACAAGAAGTGCCCAATTTTCTGGAACTACGACATTCGGACAGCAGTCTCCATTGGACGCTCGAGACCTGACATCGTTCTTCAGAACTTCAAGAAACGAACTATATTCGTGATCGAATTCTCAGCTCCAGCCGACTACAACATCACAGCCAAGGAGTAGGAAAAGTAGGAGAGGCATCGAGACCTTAGAAGAGAGGAGCTGCAAAGACTCTACCGAGAATATTCGGTTAAAATAATTGTCCATGTGATCGGTGCTTTCAGAGATGCGAAGCTATCACTGGTCCGTAACCTTAAAGCCATACCCGTGTGCCAAAAACATGCCGAGGCACTTGCGAGATGGATGCAGGGGGCTGTCATCATTGGATTGCTCAATGTTCTCAAAACACACGAGGGTTTTGGTAGCCTGTCGTTGTGATTTTATCGCGCCCTGTGGCCACCCATCTGACGGTCGTGAGACGTGGCCATAGGTGGGATTTACCAGGGCTCTACTGGAAGCCGGTATCATTTTTAGATGGCAGTTGGTCCCAGTGTGACCCAGCGGTGGTTGTTCAACACTTTTTTTTAAATTATATATATATATACAGGGTGTCCCAGACTCAAGTGTCGGGATTTATATAGCTGTATAAATATAACAAAAATCATTCGAAAATTCCTTTTACAAAAATCTGTTGAAGTTTTAGTTTTTGAGTTATAAAATATTTAGTGTGGACCAATCAGGATCGCGGTATAAAAAGACGTGCGTTGGTGAGCAGGATGCCAACGAAGTGTTATTGAAGCAAGCGCCGAGGTGGGGTTAGTGGCGGGACAACAGCGGCCACTAAACTACGTTGGACTCCCGTTCACGCACACCTGACTGTTTATACCGCGCTCCTGATTGGTCCAGCTTCAATATTTTATAACTCAAAAACTTCAACTGAATTTTGGAAAAGGAATTTTCGATTTATTTTTTTTTATGTTTATACAGCCATATAAGTCCGGATACTTGAGTCTGGGGCACCATGTCTACATCTGAAGAAAGACGCATCCCAGGAAAAAAATGCCCGTGATAAAAACTTTGTATTTTCGAGGGGAAAAGCGACTCCGCAAAAATTTACCCCATACCCCACTCCATGGGCGGGGGGGGGGGGGGGGGATAACATTAAAGTTTCAAATGCGAAACTAAAATTTTTATAGCAGATTCAGATTCTCCATTAAAAAATACGTTAGTTTTATTCCAACAAAAATTTCGATTCGCGCGTACACTTCCGTCAGTGGTAATTGATTGGCAACCCGGTGAAAAGAAGCGCATGACCGTACACTAGCTGGAAAACGTTGAGCATAAAGAGTGACAGCATCCTCGATATTACTGCCACTTTCTCCATAAATGAGAATCATTTCAATTTTCTCTTGTACAGATAAAGCCTCCATTGTAAAAGTAATGAGGACAAGTAATCAGGTAATACGACAACACCCAATCAAACCCAATCGAACCTGGATACGTTCGTTTGGGCTTGATTACCAATGTTGGTTAACACATCCAAACCAATCCAAACAAATGTAACTAGAACAACCAGATCAACCCAAACGAACGTAAGCAAAACGAAATTTATATAGAGTGTCCCAGACTCAATTGTCCAGACTTATATAGCTGTATAAAAATACAAAATAATAAATCGAAAATTCCTTTTCAAAAATCGTTTGAAGTTTTAGTTTTTGAGTTACAAAATATTTAGGCTGGAGCAATCAGGAGCGCGGTATAAACAGACGTGCACGCGTGAGCAGGAGTCCAACATAGTGTTATTGAAGCAAGCGCCGAGGTGGGGTTAGCGACGGGATAACAGCGGTCACTACACTGCGTTGGACTGCCGCTCACACACCCATGACTGTTTATACCGCGCTCCTGACTGGTCCAGCTTAAATATTTTATGACTCAAAAGCTGAAACTGCAACTGATTTTTGGAAAAGGAATGTTCGATTTCCTTTTTTTTTGTTTTTATACAGAAAATATATTTGTGTAAAAAATTATTTATTGACTAATTAAAAACGATTGACTATTCATGTTTAATACACAATAAGATAAGCCTCTCTAACAGAAATTCCAGCAAAAAATGCCAGGAAATGCGCATTTGATGGGTGATGGAAATATATCCGTTTAAATAAATATTTATTTATTGATAAAAATGGCAAAAAATTTTCATTTTTAGTATAATATAATAAGCCATCCTAACAGAAATTGCAGTAAAAAAACGCAAAAAATGCACATTCGATGGATTACGGACATGTTTATTTAAACCATTATTTATGTATTAATAAAAAATGACTAAATATTAATTTTTGATCAATTGAGCTACTTATATGGTAAAGAAATGTTTAAAAAATGGCCAGTCTCGTACCACGGTGCGCTTTTGACACTAAACTAAATTTCCTTCTGTGACATCCCCGAAACAAGCTATTTCCAAAAAACTGAGCACTATTTACCTGCAAATATGTACAGGTCAAAAAGGGTCACCTTCGGTAGGTGCTAACTTGAAAACCTATTATAGTTAGGACAATGTTTTTTTGTTTTATTGGAGATAATTAGGTCTTCTTCAATTCAACTATTGCCCATTTTCAGATATTACTATCAGGATCCTAGCTACAGAGAAAAAAAAATAACAAGTGATTTTTGGCAAAAAATCGAAAAAATTGGGGTTTTTAAAAAGACCATAACTTTTTTTGTTAGTTTTGAGCAAAATTTTAGCTACTTTACAAACGAAAAATTCCGTGTTGCGGTCAAAATCCGTGTTGTTTACGTCAACAGTGAGAATTGGAAAATATTGATTAAAAAAATGTGAACAGGTTTTTATGAAAACAGATAGCGGAAATCTTACAAAAGTAAAGATTCTTCTGTAAAAACAATCATTTAATAAGAACTTTCCATAGAAGGTTTTAGCATAACTTGGCATAACCTTACCGTCCAACTTTTGGTTAGAAACCAATCGCTCATTGACTTTAGTATTTGAGAACCATTCAGGTTGGGTCAACTTTCAGGTTAAGAGATAGCAACTTGAATGTTTTCGCGCTGCTAAGTTTTGACACATTTTTTTCTTTAGACACAGCAGAAAACAAATTTACGGAGCTCTCTAAGTGCAGTTCAAAATTAAATATTCAAAAATTATTTTATCTAAAACTGCGAAACAACCCTATTATAAGTCTTGGTCAAACAAAGTCACTCTTGTAATCTTTATAGTTTTACCGAAAAGCTTTCTTCAAATTCTTAAAAGTGTGATAAAGACCCTTGATCCCCTTATGTCAGACTATACAACAGAATTTGTATGTGCACAGAAATGCAAAATGGGAATACTTACTAATAAAATAACACCTTTGAGAATGACATCAGTATTCAGCTCAACGTTGAGCAAGTCGTTGCTCAGCTTCGCGAACTTTTCCGGTGTGAGCTTGTTAAGAATGCCCCGCACCTTTCGGAAGATGAGATCATTTCTGCTTTCTGGGGTGAGTGCATCGCGTCTTACAGTTGAAGGAGGGATCCAGCGTCGCTCAGTGGATAGGGAGCGAATTTCGTCCCTGGAAGGCATCGAATCTTTTTAGTTTTGAGATAGACTAATTGCGTTCGCAGCACGCAGGATTTTTTTGGAAGTAAAAATGAAGCAGCTTGCGTTTAGACTCGCTTAAAGCCAAGACTTTTTGTAGACCCTGACCTTCCTCCCGAGACACGAGAAGCACCCCCCGGTCCTGTGGGGTTGTCCGTTGTAGCGCGTGTTTTGACCCCCTGAACGATAAATCACAGCACACAGATCTTGCACCAGGTAGCTGAAACACAAAAACAGTTTATGAATTTATGAAGCTTAAGGGCTGTGCATCAAATTCTTTTCAACTCATCTTATCTCTTCTATGCATATGATAAGTAACGTACAATTTACTAGAACAAAATCTCATTTTCATAAACCTCAAAAAACTGAAATAATTTTTTTAAACTTTGAAAACTACCTTCATTTTTTTGAGCATGTAGAAACTTTATCGCACTAAAAGTGCACCTTAAAAAAATAAGTAAATTTTAGTAATTGAAATCACCAGGCCCTGAATTAAGATAAAAAATGTATTATTCTCGGAGTTTTTTAATACTCGCTAACATTAATTTTTTTCGTAATCTACGTAATATGTCCAACTTAAAAAAAATCTTGTTAGATTTCAATTATTGCAGTTTTTCTAGGACAGAATCACATTTTTATAAACCTTAAGTAACTAAAATAAATTAGGATTAGTAATGTTTTTTTTTACTTATTTTGATAATGTGGGGTGCTGTGCCACCTCATGCCTATCTCCTAGGCTTAGTGCTTTCTATCAACAAATGAATTGATTTTTAAATTAATTTAAAAATGTTTTAATAACTAAAATTATCATAAAAAAAGGAAAAATGACTTTTTAATAAAAGAGGATCGTTTTTCAACAAATTACACTATTTTCAATTTTCAAAGCGATTTGAAAGCGTTCCGTTACGTAATGACAGGCTGCTCAGTTGCACTTGTACGTTACCGACAAGCATCTCGCCCTACGCGCTCGGTCTTTGTACTTCACCCGCATTTGTGCATAAGCCTGTTAAAATTAGAGATAAAACCATCGACAACTTTAATTTAGTGATTGTGAATTCTCTTTTGTTAAAGCTCCTTCAACTTTAACGAACACATTCTCACCATGTGTCTCGTGCTTCGCACTCGATTACAATTTGTCCAAAACGCAAACTTTGCTATATTATGTTTAATTCTATTAAATGTATTTTATATTAATAAAATTATCTACCTCAGTCCGGGACTGCTAATGCAAATATTAAAAAATAAAAGTTAAGATAAAATGTGTAGATCAAGTTTAAGTGAACAATTTTGTTATTGAACATGTTATTGTACCTTGTGTCGTTTTTCCACAAATTTAATTTGTATATTTTTAATTTTATTTTTCATGTTTAAAACAAAAACTACGCATCCTACCAAAAAATGATTCAAAGCAAATTTGTAAATATAATTTAGGCGAGCGATTTTGTAAATTAACATTTTATTGTACACTACCGACAGAAAGTTTGGGTTAATTTCCTTTAACCATTTGAAAATTCATTTTTCACTTCTAATACGAATATCTGTACAGAAACTGAATCTACGACTTCGTAAGTAGGACGATTTGATAGATTAGAAAACTTTGCGTCGAATCCGGCCACGTTAAAATTATTTTAATGAACTAGTCAAAAAATATGTGATGTTTAGCGAAGAAAAGGCCCTAACGGAGCTGAAGCATGTTTTACAGGAGGAACGATTTAAAAAACGGATGAACTCTGGTATAGTCGGTGAGAGGGGGCGGTTTCCGGAATCCAGCCCCTCCACTACGAGCAAATCATCGCACGCCGTGTTCATGTGTCCATCTTCGAAATAACCGATTCACGCCTCACTTTGTAATTTAATAAAAATTCGAATTTTGCAGATAGAGAAGTTTTTTTCTTATTATGAAAAAGCGATTCTGACATTACCAATAGCATCAAAAACTTGAAAATCGATTTTTTCCTCGTCAGGACCTTTTATTCGAAGTACGCCACATATACCTTTAGCACAATTTTAGCAAAATTAACATTTTCAAATCTTGCTAAATCTATCAAATTATTCCTAAAAATTTGGAAAAATCATAAAATCAACGAGAAAATCCTACTGTTTGAATATAAATCAAGAGCACGATTAAATAGTATGCAACGAGTTGAACACAAGATTTCAAAATGTTCATTTTGCTGAAAACAATATTCAACTTTTAAGCTAAATATTTTTTTGAATCGTTCATTAAATTAATATCAAAGTATGCGGATTCGACCCTAAATTTTATAATCTTGTAAATGATTCTACTTACAAAGTCGTAGATTAGGTTTCTGAAGACGTTCGTCTTCGAAGTGAAGTATAAATTTTCAAACGGTCAAAGGAAATGTACGCAAAATTTTCAAGACAGTCCAAGGATATGTAGCCAAACCTTTCAAAAAGCTATTTATATCAAATTAGTAGATCTTTTTTCGGTGAAGAACTTTTTTCGATTTCTTTTCTTTTGGAACGTTCTGTCGTTTTTTCCCGACATTGTAATTTTTTATTTTCAATGTTACTTTTTACGATTAAAACAAAAACTATGCGTGCTATCAAAAAATGATTGATAACAAATTTGCAAACCTTTCTGGGGCGAACAATTTTTGTCTATCCATTTTTTTCGTATCTTGCATAGTTTGACAGCAAAATGGAATTTTATATTTTTAATATATTTTTTGTGGTTAAGCCAGAACCGTTGTTAAAAAAACATACAGACGACGACAGACACCATTGCGAAAATCGGTTTTTTTGGATTCAGGTGGTCTCGAAATGTGGAAATTTAAATAAATTCGCGATAGTCAGTTTTGACATAAAACCTAAAACAAAATATAAAACCACAGAACCAAAAAAAAACAACAATACCTTCTCATTATGATGAGAATGTAAACATCAACAACAAAAATTGTTTATCCGCACACTTTACAACCATCGTTGATAATTTGGGGTAACGCTAAAAACCCGAACCAATAGGAACCACAAAAAATCCCAAAAACGTGACCGGAATCTCCTTTCAGGTGTCTAGTATCCCGCATTATCAATCGAGGGTTAGAAAAAATTATAAGATTTTAGTAATCAAAATCAACAGACCCTGAATTAATTTCTGAAGTCTTCTCAATTTTTAAATATAATTTAGATAGGGAGAAAGTTTCTACAAGCTCCACAAAATTTTAGGATAATTTACAAAGCTTTTAAAAATTAGATTTTTTTTGAGATTTATAAAAATTAGATTTTGCCCAAGAAAAACTAAAAATATTAAAATCTGACAAGACGTTTGAAAATTGGAGATATTATTTAGATTACGAGAAAAACCCATTACTCGCAATTTTTGAAAAATAAAACTCTTCAGTGCAAGGCTGTTTTTTATTAATAATTTTTTTTCAACCCACCCTAATACCCTAACAAGCCAACAATTTATTTAAACCCCTCCTGATAAACTATCAATGAACGTATATATTAAAATATGAGTGCCCTATTTTAAGGATTATTAAGGATAGTCTTTCAAGCTATTTAGGCTGAATTACAATAAACTATTATTTTATTTAATATTGTTTAATTTTTACTAACTTCCGCACTATTGGTAACCGCAGAACTTCAAGACGCCCTCTATAATTTTAATGCGACCAAAGTTTGAACTAACACACGGAGATAGAATTTTTAAGAAGCATTTTAATCTAGGTGACCGTCCGCGAAGAAAGGGCCCTAGCGCAGAAAAAATAGATTTTTAGTTTTTTACACAAATCTATAGTTTATTTGGTCTTTCATAATAAAAAATATTATTCCTATATCTCTAAAATTCAATTTGTCATTAAACTGCGAAGTGCGGCTCTTTTATGGAGTTCATGTGCTGGACCGCCTCTTCAATCGCTCCTCCCGTAAACTGAAGCTACCGCGCGTTAGGTCCGTATCTTCGCGGACAATCACATATGGTATGCATAAAAGTAATTTTAGTATCATGTTGTGCAGTTTAAAGCAATTAGTGAATAATAAAAATGAATATTTATCGA
>CAKNWW010292667.1:0-10338 GCA_932074435.1 Andricus kollari | reverse complement strand
AAAAAAAATTGAGAAGACTTTTCTGACCTCCAGGTATGTAAAAAAAATTGAAACTCAATAAAATTTAAAAACTCTGCAAACAAAAAATTTTTGAAATCTTTTTTTCGAGCACGGCTAACCAAGCTGCATGTCGGTCGACTCTAAATTAATTATACACTTTCAAGACCCCAATATGCTACTTTTCCGCGTTGTAGCGATTTCGAGTTCCAAAAGCATTTATTTTCGACCCACCCTAATGTATTGTATATCCAGAACTGTTCTAGCGTTTATTATGAAATGTTATACAATAGAGTCGTTGCAAAATAATTCATTTATTTTTCAATTTTAACTTAAAATATAGAAATAGATATCCATGTTAACCACAAGGGGCTCGAGATGACCAACCTCCCCTCTTAAGACGTTACGTATGTTTTGAACGGCCCCAAATGAGTTTTTGTGAAGTCACTATTTTTTCTTTCATTTTAAAATCTGTTTATTTTTATAAATGCAAATATAGTCAGATAAAATTTATGTCAAATCGGGCGGGCTGCGCATCCTCTAGTCACAGCATCGTTTTGGGACAAAATACGTTATGAAAATTTTTCTGTTTACGAAGTTATGAGTATTAGAACTTTCAAAGTTGCTGACGAGTTTTATAAATAATTTTTTGAGATTTATTCAAAGTGTTGAAGTATGGACAAAATGGCGATAGTTTTTCCGAAAATCTTCAAACTCAATTTTCTCAAAAAGGCCATCGTTTTATTTTTTCTTGATTTTTTTAATTGCTACTAATACGCTACATATATCCCAGAAGAGATTATCTCCTGTCCACGTTTTGGAGAAGAGGAAATTGGATTCCTTTCTATGAAAAATTAATATTCGCATTTTTTTGCAAGAACCAGGCGAGATATGAAAAAAGTTGAGAGAGGAAAGTTGTTCAACTCGAAAGCTTCTAAAAAAGTATATTTTCGATCAAATATGAAAAAAGTGGGCTATATTGTATTTTTCTTAAAACAATAAAATTTGCTAGAAATTTGTAAACAAGATTTAACGTGTAAGCTATGAGTTAGAAAAAATATTTGGATAATTTGTTTGTTTCAAGAAAAATACAATTATAGTCGACTTTATTCATATTTTATAGCGATAATTTCGAAAAAGAAAGCAAGATAGAGAAAAGTTCAAAGAAACATTTTTTTAGAAGTCTTCGAGTGGAACTTTCAGTTTACATACAAAAAAATCCAATTTTATTCTCCAAGGCGCAGGTGAAATATGTGATGTCTAAAATCCTTAAAAAACATCATATTTTGTCGCAAAACGATTCTGTGATTTGAGTATGCACAGCCCGCCTGACTTAACATAAATTCGGTCAGTCACTACTTTATTTTTCAATTTTCTCAGAAATAAAGTTTTTAAACCAAATTATTTGTCACCAATGTAAAGAGTAGGTAATTTATTGTTCAAAAACGCAATTATAAAAAATTATGCAACGACCCTATTAAGGTATTTTCATCTGTCGCCATATTTTTGTGGAAAAATAAAATTCATGGCTTTTAAAATTAATTTTGTATTCATTACTTCCGTCTTTTTTAATTTATATTTATTTTATGGATACGCAATTAAAAATATTAAATTTAGAAAAAAGATTATGTTCCTTAACTATTATTTGAAGTGACTGCATTTCATTATTCCTGTGAGGAACTTCAAGCATGTATTGTTAGGAGTTCTATCAACTCTTGGAAAATGCAGTGCAATATTTCGCAGTGAGTAGTATGTACATAAGAGACAAGAAAGCTGTGTTCTTAAGCGTAGATGAGCTAACAAAAAGCTGGTAAATTATGAAATGTAATACACCAATGTGAAATATGCAGATCGACACTATTCATCCCTCATACGCTCTATTATACTTTCTAAGCTGAAAAGCCCTTCGTAGGCTGGCAAATTTCCAGACGCAATGCGGCAGATGGCTCTCAAGTCGTTCACTCTTACCTTGGAAAGACCAAAAAACATTTTTAGATGAGTTCGTGATATTAAATTTGTGATATGGGATTCTTTTTTTATCACCATATTATAATTTCATAAAATGGTTCAAAGTTTCCTGGCCCAGTTTAAACAAGCTAAAACGGAACTAGGTTGTCCTATGGATTTACGTATAGGAACATATAGCCAGATGAATTCCCGGCATTTTAGGCCCAGAGCGAACCTCCTAGACTGAAAAAAAGGGCAAATGGGTACTTTTGAATTTTGAACTCCCAAAAACCACTTGTCCAGAAAAACGCATTTAAAGGCCTCGAGTGACATAAGTGGCAGACTTGAGTAATTAATTCTGAAATAATCTATTCAGATTATTACATTTTCCAGATAGGAAAAGAAATAATAAAAAAAGCATACATGTCTAAAATTGCTGATATTTTAAAGCAGCCTTTGTACAGGATTTAAATAAAAATAGATTTCTTTCGACAAATTGAGGTAAAAATTGTTTGGCCTCAATTAAAAGAACTCTAAAAAATATTCCTAAGCAAAGCCTGCAGATTGGAACGAATCTTGAGTTTCGTGTCTCTGCTTAAAAAAACTTTTAACATGGAAATGAAATCTACTTTCTCATGAAGAATTGTATGCATCGAAATCAGAGGATGAAAAAATTCACAAATCAAAATGAGATTTTCAAACTACCTCCTTTCCGGCTCATTAGAGACAATTACATAACAAAGGAAAGACAAGAGGGGGAAAACTAAAAGAGTCAACAAAAACCAGCCTCTCACTCTTTCGTTATTCTTTCTCCGTCTTTTTTATACTACATACTAGGGACCAACATGTTTCGATGCCAACTTAGGCCTCCTCATCAGGGATTATTTACAGGAAAACTACAGGCATGAATAAGATAGAACGTATGCTAATTAAAATTCACATAATACCTTTGAATAAAAACGATAGATGATTATGGAAAAAGTTACTGGATCTAATTCTCCATTGATTTGTGAAAATTTAATTAGTTATAAGAACTTAAAAAAATAATAATAAATATATCCAATTAGCTGATCTCAGTTTTTCGCTTTTTAAATCAAATTCCTTAATATTTTATCCCAGTCCTCCAATTATATCCATCTCATTTCCCCAATTTCTGTCAATTTCGCTAAAATCCATAATTTATGGAAAAGGGGAAATAGCAATAAAAAGACGAATTAAATACTGTATAAAAATTAACTCCCTAGACATAAATCAGCACAATGGAATACACTATTTTTTCATAATCACAATACTAATTGAACAACATATTTCAAAAATATTTTTATTTTCGAAAAAAGCGACAAATATTATTCTAAACTCACAGTTTCAACTTAAGAAAGATTTATTTAAATTCATATTGAAAAATTAGAAACTGAAAGTTAAAAACATTAGAAACTTAGGCCACTTTCTTAAAATATGTCAGAAAGACAAGATTTGATTTTAAAGCATGCAACCTCTCAGATATTGTTAGAATCTGGAAATTGTTAAAGACAGAAGCATTTACGAGGACCTTTTTTATAGATATCTTTACTTTGGACAGCGGGTCGACTTCTACGACTCAATCGTAAAAACACATGTTGAATGAATATTTACAGTATACAAGGATAAACAAACCATAGAAATTCTTTCTAAAAATATAATTATTCAGAAATTAATATAAAAATCGACTATAAAAATTGAACCCAAAATAAAGAATAATAAAAAACTGAACAAATAAAAATCTAAGTATAAAATTCTAATGGATAAATTATTATTATTATCAGCTGCTTTAATAAATTCATCATTCGTTTTTGTTATAAAAAAGAACTTGTATACGTAATTCAACTTTTACATATCCATGGAGAATTCGATCAAGTAATTTTTTCTATGAAGATTTATTTTTTTTATTTTCAGGTTGGTTTTAGTTGACTCTTTCCTTTTGCTCCCTCTTTTTTTCTTTGTTATGTAATTGTGTCTAATGGGCCGGAAAGGAGTTAGTTTGAAAATCTAATTTTGACTTATGAATTTGTTTCATGCTATGACTTCGGTGCATACAATTATTCATAAGAAAGCAAATTTAATTTCGATTCTAAATTAATGTTAAATTTCATATTTTCACGCAAAATACATCCACTGCCAGTTCGTCCAGAGCAATGAGAATTATGTGAAAAGATAGAGCTGAGGTTAATCTATCATTCCCACATAAAAACCCAAAATGGCGATTTTGACCCTGCCTCACAAAAACGCTAGTAACTCCTAATATAAAGGCGACGATCTTGTCCCTTTTCACTTGGACGTATAGACGAATAATTTATATTTTATAAACTCATACATACACAAACACTCACACCAAATTTTTTGGTTTCAAGTTTTTTAGAAAATCAATTATATAAACTCTACATTGAAAATTACCTTTATAAAATGAGCCAACGAAGAGTAGAAACGCTGAATTATTTTGCGAGTTAATTTATTATCAAAAAGTATTGAAATTAAAGTCCTAGCAATTTTTCCATTTCCATGATCAAATAATTTTTTTTTTTAATAAAACTAAGAAATTAAAAAGCTAAAATACTTTACAGTAATTTACAAAATCTAAAAAAAAATATAATAATTCTCTTTATGTGCTTACATAAGCAGAATAATGTTAATTGTTCATGAAATAACAAATATTTGCAAACTGTGCATCATATTCGTGTCACACTGAAGTCAGTGACAGATTCTAAAAGATTATTATGGTCAAATAAGAATAAGATTGAAAATCCGTATACAAGGTCAAATAAATGCGAAAATAAATTGGTTTAATACTAAAAGAATTGTTCAAGTTTACTCTAAATATTTTTAAAATAATTTTGCAATTTGATGATCCAATCGGTGATATTTGATGACACTCCACTACTCTTACTAGAAAAGGGAGACGAAATCTTAAAATTTAACATTGGCGGGATGAGAAATAAACTTGAAAAATCATAGAACATAGAAGATTATTTTAATGAAATATTTATATATTTTTTTTCAATAACTGCGAACTGTCAGAACTGCTTTAAGAAATTAGTAGGATTTAATACGGTTAAAATGTTTTGTACTTGCTCTTCTGATTGAGCAAGCTACAATGAAGCCTTTGGAAAAAACAGGAGTAATGCTGAATAGCGCAATTGCAAAGATTTGTGCAATAGCTGCGATTACATTGTACGAGCCGCACGCGTAATCTGACCTCAACCTTCCTCTAAAATAAAATGATCAAGGTAACTATCCTTATCAGATCGACTACATTATCCTGAACAATTATTTGGAATCTAAATCGGCGATCGTGCGCGGATTCACATGATCGCCAAACACGGAAACAGCTCTCGGAATTTGATTACTCAAAAAAAGATTTGGTTGAATGAACAACATTTTGGTTGAATCAACCCTAGAATATGGTTGTTTTATGGACAACAAAATATTTGGTTGACCCAAGACAATTTTTTGGTTAGTAAAATTTGGTTGATTATACCACATATTTTGGTTGATCCAAGAAAATATTTTAGTTAATGCAAGTAAAGCTTTTGTTTAATTTAAGCAAATATATTTCTCCATCCAAGAGAATATTTTATTTATTTCAATTAAGTATTTTTGCTGGTCTAAGGAAATATTTTGGATGATTTAAACAAAACTTGTACTTCATCTAATCATAAAGGACGTATCACAATTTACATTGTAAATGGCCTACCATGGAATTGATCCATCGTGTGTGAATTATTTAGCCGTTTATTCAACTACTAAATATCACAAGACGAGACCATTCCACGGCAAGACATTTGCAATATAAATTGTGCAGTTTTCTTTGTTTATTTGATTCGCATAATCGTTCTTCTCTTTTATAAAAACTTATTGCGCACTCTTAGGCAATCCAATAAATTCAAGTAATCTTGCATATCACTGAAATGCAAACACAACTGGATTATATTTGTATGTTTTTTTTCACGACGCTACGAACTCTCGCACGTGGACTGTCATCTTGAATTGGCGTTTACGCGATCGTACCAAGTCTATGTGTCAGTGATTTTTAAGATGCTTTCAACTAAATATATTGTTGAACGAAGAAAATTTTTTCTCTGGGTGTTTCAACGGGTTATGAGCCCATGATACTCAAAGTACTTTAAAATCAAAAGAACAGTTTAAATACAGATTAAATAAAATATTTTATGCTTAAGCAAGACTCCCAGAAATTAAATATCAGCATGTTTATGATTTGAATAAAAATGAAATAAAAACTTGAGGATTGAGTGCCCTCTGAAAGTTTCTTCTCGGAAGTAACGAGTTTTTCATGGATGGGGTGAGGTTTGAGATGCATAGCTTTTACGTCTCAATTTTCTGAGAACGATCTCTCTTTGAAAATGTACATGAAGGAAGGACATATTTGATTTCTTTGGCAATCATCATGGCTTCTACGGAACACGCCTGGAAATGTAAGACGATATGCAACGTGTAAACGTGTGTAGTATATCTATGTATCCATTGCACCAACCCAGCGTGGCCCACATTCACGTATAGAGAACCGACTCTAGGCCGAAATCAATAAACGGAAGCCGACACTTCGACACTCGGTTTCGCAGCTTCATTACATTCACGTGTATTTTGTCACGTGGTGGATGGAAAAATTGATATAACTCGAAGACTATAACCTACAATGTAGGACACGAGAACAAGATCAACGATAAAAATTGTATTAGTTTGAAGTTCCTCTCTTTTTCGCGAAGGTTTTCACGCGTGATAACAAAATAGTTTAATCCTTTAATCCACGCCCATACAAGAACTAATCGATAACTATTTGGCTATCTACAAAGCTGCAAAATGGATATCGATCAGTTCTTCTTCTTTCTAGTCAGACTCGTGAACTAATTCTTGTGTTAAAAATCAGTTGTTTCTTTGCTAATGGTAAATATACGGACGAATTCGCGAAATAGATGTTTGTGATATAAATGCAGACAAAAGGCGATTGCCGACGAGTGTGAAACTTGCAGCATGAGCTGAAGGCAAGTGGTTCAATCACACGAGTGGATTGCCTGTGTGCACGTGTATCACTTGCTATTTTTTGCAACAACCAATCGAGAAAATTATTTAGCTTTTCATTACACTTTTTCGCCAAATTTCCGATCCCGTATGGTGGTTTGTAGACAAATTTGCGTATAATTTTTAAAAAGGAGTTTTGAGAATATTTTTATTTTGCCGGTATGCAAAGTTACTGATCTCCGAAGTGCTCATGTATATCCATTGCGTCGATTCGCAAAATAGACTGCGTTTCAAAATCCGCATGTGCCAATATTATTCTCAAACAGTCTGCTAGAATATTTGCACACTTTGCACATCATTTGAAGGCATTTAAGTCCCTACTTTTGGAGGTGGGTGTTGGAAAAAATAGCTTATTGATTCAAGAAAATGTTGGTATCGAATACGGACGATATATTATTTTTTTATTCAATAAAATTTTTCTTGTTGCAAGAAAATGTACCCGATTGAAGAAAATCTCATTTAAGTATCCCTGCTATGAGAATGTGTAGAAAGAAAACATGAATTTGGGAATAGGGCCAAATAGGACCGAGAAAAGTAAGAACGTTTTTTTCTCTCTGTTTTATCCAATTTCATCATTATTAATCTCATTCTTTTTAACGGCTTTTTTCCAAAAGTAGTTTCCATTTTTCTGCAATTTGCCAACATTTTCTTCTACTCCACTCCTATACAGGGTGTTTTTTTAAACTTGAGACATCAAAATATCTCAAGAAATACGCATCCTATGAAAAAGTATCCGTAATAAAAACTTTTTATTTTCGTGGGTAAAAGCGACTTTAAACAAATTTACCCCCCCCCCCAGGAGGCGGGGGGAGGTAACTTTGTAATTTCAAATGGGAACCCCAATTTTTTATCACAGATTCAGATTCTCCTTCATGAAATACGTAAGTTTTATTCGAAAAATTGTTTTCGATTCGCGAAAAAAATAACCTACCCCTCAATGTCTTCTAGGGGGTGGGGTTGGGTCAATTTTGTTCAAAGTCGCTTTTCCCCCTCGAAAATAAAAAGTTTTTTTACGGATATTTTTTTCATATGATGCGTATGAGTTTAAGATATTTCGATGTCTCAGGTTAAAAAAAACACCCTGTATATTACATCCTTCCGAAAATTCTATCCATTTGTATTCTGCTGTACCACTCTTTTTTACTATTCTGACCTCCTTCTCTCTCCAACAATCTTAGTCATTTTTATGTTTTACATTTTTTTAAACTAATTCTAATAGTTCTATCCCTTTCTATTCCACTTTACGACTTCATATCCTTTTTCTATTTGCAATAACATAAATTCTAACCATATCCATCTCACTATATCATATTATTCTAATCCTCCTTAAGACGACTCTATCCTTTTCAATCTTGTTTTATCTCTTTTCATCCAATTTCTCTTCCCAGATGGCAATAATGTTTGGAAACTCCTTTATGTCATTATCAGGTTGAACCAGAAACTCAAGACATTCGGACCTGCCCAAACTTTTACCGAGTATCAAATAAATTTTATATTCTGTTTTATTATTTATTATATTCTCATATATGACTATATAATATACAAACAATAATATATACATAATAAGATGTATAATATATAATCTAAGATGTTAGGGGTTAGATCCTGTAAATATTAAAAGTTATGCACGTAGACATGCAACATAATGTTCCGCACTCGAAGTTTATTGCTGCAGAGAAAAAAAGCTTTCTTCCACCAGTTTACTCTACACAAACAAGTTACATCATTATTATTAATAACTGCACAGGAAAAAACAAGGGATAAAATTGGTTGCAGATACATTTTTTAAAGGGTGAAAAATTAACCATATTTCGGGAAGGTTTCACCAATGCTCGGTGAGACTCTGACGTCACGATGACTGCAGTGCGAAATGAAACAGTGTTGAGAAAATCGGAGTAAAATCAATAAAAAGAAACACAAATAGAAAATTGTTCTTGGCTATAAATAAACTTTTTAACGTATCCGATTACAGTAAAAAAAATAGAATTTATTTTGTAATAATTAGTAAAACGTAACTGATAGTTGGAAATCGACATCTTTGCTGAGTTTAATGAACATTTCATGGGCACTTCGCTTCTTCTTAGCAAATTTATTTGCTCACTCATAGACAAAGCATTAATTATTTTTACATTCTCATTCATGAGAGTGTAATGTATTCGTCCAAATTTTCGATCTCTGGTTTTTAACGGATCTTTACGTTTCGGCACTCACAGATTCCGAAAATCATAAAATTTTGTCGGTGTCTGTCTGTCTGTCTGTATGTCTGTCTGTATCTCTGTCTGTCTGTATGTCTGTCTGTCTGTATGTATGGTTACCTGAATTTTGTGGACTCGCTAACTTTTGAAGGATTTGTCGAATCGAGTCAGCCTTTGATAAACTTTTTAAGGGTCCCAAAATGAAGGTCAAGTTCGTTAACCAGATATTTTGGATCAAAATTCAAAAAGTGAGCACATTTTGAAAATTGTTGAGACCACTTTTTTTCACGATTTGCAAATTCTACGTACAGTGATTAGTAGTAAGCAAAAAGGAAAACCAATTATCCTAATGGCATTTTTCGATAAAATCAAAATGATCAGAGTTACAGCATTTTCAAAATCCAAAAAAACAAATGAAAATTAACATTTTAAGCCGAACAACGCACGATATAAAAAAAGTAAAGAGGAAAAAAACGTTTCTTTTTATCAGCCGTACAAGATTATCATAAGAACTTTTTGAATTTTTCCGAAAAATCAAAAATTCAAATTTTGATCGCACTAAAAATAATAAAAAATCAAAAACTCCATTTTTCTGTCAAACTATGCAAGATACAAAAAATATGAAAAGATAAAAGTCGTGCACCTAAAAAAGATCTACAAATTTGTTATAAATTACTTTTTGATAGGATTCGTAGTTTTTGTTTTATTCGTGAAAACAACATTAAAAATAAAAAAATTAAATTTATGGACAAACGACACAAGCTATGAGAAAAAAATGAATAGACTGAAGTTGCTCATCTGAAAAACAGCTCAAAATTGTTTATTACCAATTTTTTGATTAGACGCTTAGTTCTTGTTTTAATCATAAAAAAAACATTAAAAATATAAAAAAAATCTGCCCGCTGCGAGGTCACATTCTCATCGCGCGCGGCTTGCTTCGCTCGCAAGTTTGAGCGGGCCTAGGGCGCGCGATTGTTGGTTCTCGCGCTTCGCGCTCGATAACATATTTGTTCAAAAGCAATCATCTGTATAACCTAGTTGTTGAGCACGAAGTGTGAGTATCGCAATGAGAATGTAATCGTCAAGGCCGTAGGTGCTTTGAGAACCCTCAATAAAGTCAAATTGAAAA
>CAKNWW010291967.1:0-11242 GCA_932074435.1 Andricus kollari | reverse complement strand
TTGTTGAAGTTATGGAGCTTAATAAAAGTGTGTCTCACAATTCCCCAATTTCCCCTACAAATAAAACTTATTTTCGAATTGCAGTAGTTATCTTTAAGCTACAAGCATTTAGTTTTTGAACTTTTACATTAATTTTGTTCGTTACCAGATACACATTTTTTATTTTAAAATTATAGGCGTTATTCTTGGTCAAAAAAGACCTCGCGGGAAAAAAAATTTTATTGAAGTGATTTCAATAAATAATAGAATTTTTTATCTTTAGGTTATACAAATTGCAAACTGAAAATCTTTTTGAATCTAATGCGAGCTTGAAAGTGAGGGGTTAACCACTAAGATCTGGTGTTAATTTTTTGAGGTCTTTGAAATTCTTTGGAACCCCTTGAAATATATTGAATTTCTTTTAAAATCCCATAAAAATCACTATGGTTTCCTTGAATTCGCTTGAAAACTTTTGAAATGCATTGCAATTTTTGTCTTTATCCTATGGAATAGAAATTCCATCTAAGTATTGAGTAGCTTGTAAATTAAGGTTTTGTCGGAAATGCCAGTTGTGTATGCCATTAAAAGGATTCCTATAATAACAAATTTTCTTTCCGTATAAAGTTAAAGATCACATTTTACACATTTCATCGTTTCACTATTTCAAGAAAAATCCTATTCAAAGGAATTTAACGATTTATGTTAAAAAGAATATTTTTGCTGGTTTGGTCAAGCGTTCCTTTTAAATCGATTTTTTTGGTTTGTTAGCTTTATAGTAATTTTCAATGAAAGATCAATACAAATGGAATTTGCCACACGATATGGAGCGTAATATATATAATCCTTCCAATTCTCTTTCATAGATCGATTGACTCAATTCAAAAGCTGTATTTCAAATTCACGCATCATAGTATCATAGGTGTTTGAACCTATAGGTGGTGAAGCCAGATTTCCTGTTGATTCATATAATTTTTACAAAGACGACGTTTTTAGAAAGCAAAATAATTTATCGTTTTTATTATGTCTACAGCTATAATTCTTACACAGAAAAAACTCGAGATTTTTTTTATCATAAAATCGGATATATATACACTGCAGCATTTTGATCTACGCGAAAATAAAATTTACCTGCCACCAGATAAATTTGAGAGATTTTTTAAACTATTGACAGCTATTTTTATATCGCACTGTTAAATTTCATTTTCGTGTAGATCAAAGCGCCACAACTAGCGGTGGATGGGTATTCCCGTTAGGACCTCGTTAGAAGTTCTAGATAGCGCCCGGCTAAAACAGCGTTACAGAACTAGTCTGGCCCTCTATGTTGTTCCCAATCAGCGCCTGGTCAGAAATAGGAAAAACTGGCCGCGGGGCCCTTCCAAATCTCGATCGAAATTTCGATGAATCATGAAACGCTTCATACAAATCTTTATTTAGCATTTTCTCATTCAAAAAATATCGGTCACGATTATATCAGGACGTTTTGAAAGTATTGTTGCTGGAATAATCGCGACTGGTCACGAAAACTAGGACGAGTCTGTCAACATTTTATTTCAATATATCTTTACAAATAATAATTTAATTAGTTATAAAAAGGCGTAAAGTAAAATCGGATAAGTAATGTGTTAATGTGAGAAGTAATCGCGAGACAATTTAGTCCTTAAAAGTGGAAAAAGGTGATGTAAAATATTGGGCTGACCAATGCTTGAATTTCCAACGATTTAGTTTAGTACCATTTTAAAGTATGCTGCATTATATAAGTAAAACTTCACAATAAATATGTAATTAGTGATAGTTTTAATATTTTGACAACGTAATTAATAGAACACATCCTCCAAACACACATGATTTTCTCATTTACTGCAGTTTATCAAATTTCACAATTGTTTTTATGATTTTTGACGCAAAAAATTTAATTCGTATGAATGACTAGTTTGTACATTTTTTTTATCTCATGTAATGATGTTGTGCTTAGCCATTTCTGTGACAACATTTAGGTACATGACTCTATAAAGAAAGCAATTCAAGTCCACAATACTTCAAGTATTCATTTTGCCTATAATAATTTTGAAAATTTTTTATTGTAGCAATGGTTCCAGAATTTAAATATAGGCCAAAACATTCTTTTTTGAGGTTATTTTTTCACGCATCTTGTCTCAGATCTCTCAGATGTTTCAATCAATATAAAACTAATAACAAATATTTTATTTTACTAAATTATAATAATGAAACTTTGTAAAGGTCGTTTATCTGAGTTTCTAATCGCTAAAAACTATAATTCCAAGAAAACTTATAACTTTTTTCACGAAGGCAAACGATTACTGGTATATGGATAGTGGCGTTCTAGGTTCAAATCCGGATTTTAATTAAGGTATCATACGGATGAAATTATTTTCTGATGATTTTTTTTTTAAATTGAGACTGTAGATTCATTCGAGTGCTATCTAAAGTTTAGTGCAATTAGAAAAGACTTGACCATTTCGAAGTTGAGATAATTAAAATAAAAAATCTCATCTTATGCACGTAAGGCCTGTGCCAAGGTATTGAAAATGTAACATACTTTAGCAAGAGGCCTAAACGGGTCTGACAATTTCTTTTTAAAAACTGAGGCACGATAGAAGGGCACATTACAGAGATTCTGTTAAAATTTTAGAATTTTTTCCCATTTCGTTTATGAAGTAGAGCCCTGAAAGTATGAAAGAACAGAGAGGTGAAGTTGGAGCGTCCTCAATGGGCTTGTGTGTGTTCTACGTATGGATAGCTCTGTGTGCGAATTTATCCGTATAATACCTTAAAGAATTTTAATTGATTATAAATAAAAAGTGAAAACAAATATAATGTTAAAATAATTTGTATAATATTCTAGTATGTTGAATGCTTCAATAAGTACTAATCACTTTTCATATAATTCTTCCTTAACAATTTCCTAAATATTTGAAGTCAATGAAGTCTCTTACGGTCACCATTACTGGGACGTTTTACGTTACTTTATTATTATTCTCATTTGTAACATTAAAATCGCTCATGACATAAAAACATCACATTTGGTGTAATTTTGAGCTTCCTTCCAGGCAGGAGTTCACAAATCGAGCAATTTCATATGACGGGACTTGACTCGCGTGTCTGGATGAAAAATTTGGTCGACTCTGTGAGGCAGGTCGCGTGACTTCATCGTATCAATTGTGACACCATGCCTCTTAAATATGAATCTTGCATTCATAAAAAATCATAGGCACTCTAATAAAAATGATAAACGACGCAAAATGCAGATAATTTAATACCCGATTGTGTTTATCAGAGTGTGTACACTGTACACTGTACAAAGGTAGTCGAGGCAACCTGCAATCAGGGCGACTTAAATTTAATACAAACATACGCGATTAAATTAAGCACAACGCCTTTGTATCGAGTTACAAAATTAATTACCACTCCTGGATTATTTATTGCAGAAGGATAGATTATGTACGATTTTTTTAGTTATTGGCGAAACAAATTTTCTAGTGAACAGAGTATTTATTTAAACCCAGAAATATTGCCTTCATGGAAAGAGTTATAGTTTCGATAGTTTTAAATCCTAAAGCGGAATATCTGATCGTTGACGAGGTCGATTAATTTCCATCGACAAATACCGCACTTGATGCAGGCAATATAAAAAATCATCGATCACACAATCATGAGATCTACAGACACCTCGAGTAACTCTCTATCTTTCCTGATCTCGTCAGGGGCGTGTCATCTCGATCTGATCCGACCCCCTCCCCCTCCACCAAATTCCGGCGCGCCTGTACGAGATGTAATAAAATCATCCGGGCTCGGCCAAAAATCATCTGACGAATTCATCTAGATATCGGGCAATAAAACCCATGGCTCGCCAAATTCGATGGTATCTATCACTCCTTTTCTTGGTGCCTAGACCGGATAGTGGCGCCAGGAGTTCCAACATTCCGCCAGCAACTTCGACATCTTACCTTTTTTTCTTTTTTTTTCCTTGCTAAAATATAGAAGAGATTCTGATTGTCGATCAGCTTAATACATGTTTCTTTTCTAATCTTGCGATCTTACAAACTCCTATCTTGATCAACTGGACACTAGATTGTTATTCGAAAAAAACATTCCTATAAAGTGATCAAAATAATTATTTACAATTTACTATAATTTAATCATCTATTCTTTTCGAGAACTTTAAATCCTACAATGTTTGATTCTCGTGAATGAAACACGTCTATGTGAGTATAATGTCCAAAAATTAAATCTTTTATTAATATTCCATAAAATTGAAAGTTAAAGAAAGGACGAATAAAGTGCAAAGATTATTTGAATCATAACCGTTATCCGATACAAAAGGAAGTTTCATATAAAATCAAGTTTCTTGAGATGCTGAACAATTTGATTCAATACTTTTGTATCGCCTTGTATAATTAAAAGGCACTACCCGTCTCTTGGCTTTGCTATAAGCTGGTTTTATTATTTATCGACGCGACGTAATCTGGGGACCGAAATCGAGCTTCGAGACATTTCGCTGGTCGATATTCCCTTAAGACGTCGACAAGGGGAATGCCTCGGCGCATTTTATTATCTTGTTCGTTCATAAATTTTGCTACGAAAATAAAATATCTACAGTCCTAACGGCCCAAAAAAGGTCCCCGAAGCCTCAGGCTCAGATATTTCCTACGTACCGTCTCTGTGCTTTCAACTTGTTGATTCAGCAAAAGAGGTAATGACTTCAAAAACATTTTGCTGTGATCGCTCTTATCATCACTTATATTGTACGCGATTGAATCAATGAAAGAATCTTTCAAATCGTTTCTACATGCAAAATTTGTAATACTTTTTCAATGTGGATCATTGGGGTGAAATAAATACGAAATCTAATTTTTAATATACCTCGCATCATCAATATATTTTGAATCTTTGAAAAACAAATATTATATGGTACAGTCGCTGTTTTCAATGACTCCTTGTAGTGGCTAAGCATATACAGTATACACAACAGAGAGAAATAATAATTATTCCAATAAAATTACTTAGGATTACTTACCCTTCCAGGCATTCTTTACAATTATTCTCACATACTTCTTTCAATTTTTTAGGGTTTCTAGATATCTAATATGTACAGTATATCACACAATAAAAATCGCAGTACATATCTTACACTGAACACGTAGCGCAAGTATTTTTCGCTTATTGTAACATAATTTCATAGTCTTTCACACAGTATTTACAAGCTCACCATTTCGAAAATAATATCTAAGTAAAAATAATTAACATAACAATTAAAATTTTTACAAAATGGTTATACAAACTGTACACAAATATGTTCACGAATATTGTGCAAAACATTACATAGCCATTCTTTTAAGCCAATTGTAAATTGTTATATTGTAATATTTTTGCTTAGATGTCTATACAATATACATCCTCTGCAGCTATCACGATAATAAAAGCACGCCGAAGATTTTCGCATAGATATATACACTTTCATCAATAATTTCTTTAACAATTTTTTCAATATTCCTGGTTCAATAATCACTGAGAACAAAAATTTCCTTTCAGACTTTGGATCAGAGTGACACAAATAATTTTATATTGCACATGATGTATTATACTTTCTTCTTCATTTTCTATTTGTTTTGTCTTATTTCGTGTTTTTTCTTTGAGAAATACAGTAGGGAACGAAACATCGATAGAATTTGTACCTAAAGTTAGTAGGTGATGCTTTTTTTCTGTCACTTTATCAAATCATGATTGTCTCGTCAAGAATATCATAAAAATATGCTAAAGGAATGAAAACTATTAATTCCTAATTTGTATTACTAGATTTCAGGTGTCGACTATAAAGAAGCGTATTAGGCGCGTGCACATCGAAAATCTGAGGCTAGCAATATTTGGTTTGAAGTAAATTGAGGCACGAACGTGGTTGCACTTGTACATTCTTCTGATGCCATTTTCATAACGACCCCTGCCATAGGATTCTATCTGCGTATTATAAAATACATTTTAGTCATTCGACGACTCAAAAGCATTCAATTCATGACAATAGACATCTTAGATAAAATAATCTTCTTAAATAGAAAACTTAAAAAACTTGGTTTAATCTCAGACGTATGATTTAATTGATTATTATTATTCAATTCATCTGATTAAATGCAATAAAATGCAGTATAACCTTAATTAAATCATTTCACTGAAATCATTTTCAATTGTTTACAAGCTTTTATTTGAAGATATTTTATATTTATCAAAACGAATTTTTTGTACGTAAATTTTAGATTTTATAATTATTTGGTATCTGATCGAATGATTTCACAATTTTCAGGTTGGCTTTAACATTTTTTAACTTGAGATCTTTAAGGCATACTCACGATACTTCGCCGTATGTACAATGAATAATAATGAAATCCATACAAATATTTTAATACTGCTTCACGAGAAAAAAGAGTCTAGGAATAAAGTTTCAAATTTTGATTTATAAAGTAAATAAAAACAACGAAAATACATGTAAGTTTCTCTCTGTGGTAAAACATAAGAAAAATTAACACAATATCTTGAAACTGTCTAAGTTTCGCGTCTTCATCAATAGGAAATTGATTCAATTAATGATCCTTATAACCTGCAGTAAAGAATTTTTTCGGAATTGTTAAAATCCCACCACCCAATTTCTAAGGATACACAATACATATCGACGCCTCCATTCAATATAAGTCTATATGCTGGCAGAGCCGTGTATGAGACTATAACCTATGTTTATACACACTGCATAGTCTCATACACGACACTGCCAGCGTATACTCATTTTGAATGGAGGCGTGAATACACAAATATTTACTAATGAGCAGGTATTTTTATATCATGTATCTTCTTTAAATTGGATGGTGGAAGCTTATGATCAATCAAGTGTTAGAAAATAAGGAACAGCCTGATTGATAGAGCCACTAAATTTTTGTAACTTTTTTCGTGAATCGGGCTTAAAAGTTGAACGTGAATTGAACATTGGAAATTATCTGTGCCACTGTAAAATTAAGAAATTTTAATTCACGTTTTGTTTCATATTTTAGGTACTGTAACTCTTCAGAACCATGGTCATTGGTCGACAAAATTTTTTGTGTTTTTAGCAGACACTTTTTTTTAAAGTAAATATTTTTTCAAGTGGCAATAAAACTGAACAGGTTCATTCTGTATACTAAAGAGAATCAGATACTATCCAAATGTTCGAATGTTTTAAACTTAAGGTCGCATGAATCAAACTTCCAATTCTTTAATTAATAACTTGTGATAAGAAATAATAAGTCCTGATCGGAAAAGATCAAGAATCTCTCGACGTGCAATGTTTCGATCAAGCCAACTGGTTCAAACAATCGACTCTCGCAAAGAGGTTCCACAGCCAAGCGTCGATGACGAACATCGAAAATAAATCCAACCGATCTTCAATTGACCTATTCCCACTGGTAGACATTCTTCATCTGGATCAGCCTAACAGGACTAGTCATCCTGTTTTTGATTAGCTATTTGGTGAATCATGCATGGATTTTGACCATCCCTGTGTAGGATCATCCGACGCTCTGCTAAATCATGAGTATTTTTCTGGGCAGGTCTGGTCCACAAATCCATCGTAGTACCAATCCAGAGTTATGTCAGAACTTTGAGGAAAAGTAAGCTAGTAGGCAGCCGCCTGATGATGCATTAAAGGGTTAAAGTGATGTCCAAGATGGTGAGGAGGTGGACCTGGCAGGGGGCTGTGTTGGGAACCAACTGCAGGTGGTTGGCAGACATACCATTCTGTCAGTTCTGCTCCTCTAGATGAGAGGTGCGATGATGGGGGATTTGTTGTTACTGTTGTTGTTGCAGATACAACTGTTTGGGGTTGAGGTGACTCATTGTGTCCAGTTACTGATAAACTCCCACCACTACTGCTGCTCTCTTCACCTTCACTTTCATATCCACCTCCAAGTTTTCCTTCTCCCATTGTCATTCCGTGCACCTGAAAACAAAAAGTTACAATTTAGATATACAAATTTAATCAAAATTGCATGTAAAGATTATTCAATAAAAACCATTCATCCTGGGAAGGTATTCAAGACGAGTGAAAATGGATTTATTACTAATCATATTGTAGTATTACAAGTATTTTTTAACACTATTTCTTTTGAACGAGAATTAAAAATAAAAGTAACCCTTGATGAAAAAAGGCAAAAATCTAAAGGATTTGAATCGGATAGGAAGGATTGCAACATCAAGAAGAATGCCTTGTCCCTCGTTCTGGATCTATAGAACCTCCCTTTTCAAAACCCATCGGGCAAATCTCTGAGACTGGCTTCCGCGAATTATTTAACGTCGGCGGCGAAAAATCAAGATTGCCATCATCATCAGCAGCTATACTACCTATATTGAACACGTATCTCGGGAGTTGGGTAAAGTGGTTTGTTCTGGTCTACAGGTAATTTCCCATTAAGATTCCATGCTCGGTCGCGCGTAAACTTCACTAGGTCTGACTTCTCTTCCCTCTTTATTTCTCCAGAAGATGGACAGAACGTCAGCTCTTCTGCTACTTGCGGAAGATTATCGGGAAAGGTCAGGAGGGTTTAGGCCTTTAGGGATTCTTTTTTAAATGGCAAGCGGTTAACTTCTCAAATCAGTTGAGTTGTGCTGTTGGAGTGCATTCGAGCTCGGTTATATGTTTTATATTTATAATTTTTCTTTATAAAGGAATTTAGAATTAGCTAGAAGATTAACTGTATGTGCTTTCTGAGTTAAGGGTCCTGAATTTAATCAATTGGGCATTAGTCTAACAATTTTATAAACTATTATGTAGGCAGACACTCTTTTGTTTAATGACAGGGGTAGACTAGGGTAAATTTAAACATCGGGATTAAGTTTTTTGTGAATATAGAATTCCGTAAATGTTAATAAAAAGGGGGTTATAGGTCATACATTTTTAAATAACGGATTTGAGCAGAAAAAATTTAAAGTAGGTTGGGACAAAGTTGTTGATAATCATTTTAAAAATGAATGGAAAGCAATATTAAGGCGAATCTTTTTTTAATCAAGCTGCAATACTAGATATCGTTTACAAGAATATATTTATAATCTCTAATTATTTTTAGTATTGAATAATAAAAGTCACAAGATTGCCCCGAAACTGTAAAGTCTGTAGTAAAGTTGACTATTTGGAATACGCTTATAATTTACGGATATTGTCTTATTGAACTTTGAGTTTTATGTCTAAAAGTATTAAAAAAGATTGGTTTTGTAAATTAAAAAAATAGAGACATACCTTCATGTGTTTGCGCAATGAGCTAGGATGAGTGTAGGACTTATCGCAGCCGGAAACTCGACAATTGTAAGGTTTGTCTGACGTGTGGACGTGACTGTGTTTTTTTCGATCACTGCTATTCGCGAATCGCCTGTCACAGCCAGAGTATTCGCACTTGAAGGGTTTCTCTCCTGAAATAGAAAAATGAGGACATTAGTAATTTTCTTCGTAAGCTTTATGAACAATGTGCACATCACTATATCACGTATTTCATTATAATGACATTGCACAAAGATTTCATAATATAATACATAAAATAATTTCATACATCATCACTATAAACAGTCGTTTTTACTTTGAAACTTCACTGTCGGTTAGTAAAGCAGTACTATAATATTTGATGCAGTATTAAGTATGATATTGCAAAAAACTAAGCAAATATTGACCTGGTAAATTGTTGATGATTATCATTTTCATTTAAGTTTAAACACAGCTTAGATGCCTTCGATCAATTTTTCTTAAATGAGTACTATTGGGAAATTTTTGTAACCTGAAAGGACTATTTTTTGGCTACTGCCTGCAGTAGCGAATGGGAGATATCGGGAGATAAAGTCCCTGCACGCGAATGGCTGAGCCGGAGCGCAACGACGGCGGAACGCCCGAGAATCGTGTGGCGTGACTTTATTTATTTCTACCGGAAGTTGACTGAATATATTTTACCAGCGACCCCCTCCGAGCCTCCTGGCACTCTTGAGAAGAGCGGAGGCGCAAAACGGAAACGCAAAGTTGGCGAATTTTTTATGAGAAAAATGGCGACCGGTCGCACTTCTCTTCTTACAACGAAGAGGGTGAATTCGAGATAGCTTTTCAGAGTAAAATAAGAATCTTCAACTCACAATGTTTAAGAATTTCAGAAGACTGAAAAAAGACTTTGATATGAAAAGGATTTTAAAACAAAAACATAACATGGAATATTATATAATCTAAGGTAAGATGTTTAGTTGTTGAGCTTGAAATTATCATATTTTGTAACACATGCAGGTGCGAGCCTTCACACCTGATATATCCTTTTTATCTGTTAAAAGTCTTAACACCGTTCTAACTTATCCGTGCCTTATTTCAAGAAACAAGGATGCATCTCGGGACAAGCTAATTAATTTGAGTGCTATCAGCAAGATGCAGCGGTACTTATTCGTCTCACGTGCGAAAAGCACGATAACGATGGTAGTTCCAACGAGTTATCGTCGTGACACGGATTACATTCAAATCACTCAGTTTCCTGTTGGGTATACACAACTGCCATAAAACGACTGCAAAAAAGAGTTTGAATATTCATAAGGTAGGGGAATATCACTCCTTAAAATGTTCGCAACAATTTTATGTACTGTAAGTAATGCCAAGTTTAAGCACAATATAATCTTTCTGACCAAAATATAATCACGGCAATGTTATTTCTACAAAACGAATAATAAAATTTTTCAAATTGGATATAGGCATAATAAGTATTTATACATTATACAACTCGAAAATAGGAATTCATTCTGAATGGAACCCTAGTTTTCAGTCAATTAAGAGCAGATCGTGATCTTTGAAACGATCTCGAGCTCTGATTCTTTAGAAGTGAGAATAGAAGGATTAATTGTAGGTCTAGGTCTAGGGCAAGGAATTTGAGTTGCTCTGAAATTTCGAGGTGGCACAGAAGCAGGACGATTAATAACTTTTCAATTCTGTCTTCGGCAGGGCAGGGCGCTCGGCAGCACGTCGACAAATAAATAGCAGATAAATAAAAGCTTCGTCCTACGTCCTCTATTCTGTCGCGCGGGGTTGCGTGTGCAGATGGCAACAATATACTGTGAAATATTGCCGCTGGTGTGCCCCTTCGTACCAATACCATGTAACAGTCAAGGAGGATGATCGTTGACGCACATCCACACATTCATACATGTATGCATGTACAGTGCATACATATATGCACATTTAGTGCATACATGTATATACAAAAAGTTTTGTCAGAGT
>CAKNWW010291882.1:0-11139 GCA_932074435.1 Andricus kollari | reverse complement strand
AAAGGAATCATGCAAAAAGACTTCGCGAAATGCGAGTTTTCAAGAACGTTAATGTTAAAAGTTTGTCACGAAACATTCACCGAATTTTAAATGCTCGCTGTGTCGACGTTCAACTCTCGTATTTTATGCCAGCCGGTCATGTAACGAAACAGATGTTTACATTAAGTTCTAATTTATATGGTTGGCATACTCTCCCTTAATTTACATATTGCAAAAAGAAGAACTTTCTTTATAATATTTTCCCATTTGTGAGTTTTTTAAAATACAGAATTTACTTTTCTTTTTTGAATTTGTGGTTTAAATGCGAATTTATTGTTTATTTTAGAGAAATTCAATATTTCTTTGAAGGAATAAAACCTGATGAGAAAAAACTTGATCTCTCATAATAAGTGAATATTTATAATATTGAAAATTTAAAGCATAACATTTTTAAAGGCTCATTAAACCCAAAAGAATTTTACTTTTCATTTTTTTAGACACAACTTATGAAGCATTGAAATTAAATGAAGTGAATCCGCGATGAGATAATATATAAAATTCTAATAATTCTCAGCTTGAGCTTGAAAATCGGAAACCCCATAAAGCATTGAGCAGTCGCATTCAACTCACCCCTACATTTGAATGATCGACTGTGAGTGCTCGGGTAACACAGAGAACGCATTAGTAATCTGAAGGAAATGGACTTTACGCTTTAGTATGCACATTCTGTTGACGTAATACTAATAGCAAACCATTTGCGTGTTTCGTTCACGTGATGCTCCTTATGTGGCAAATATATGTATACATATACATATATTGGTTGTAAATAGTTGTGAATTTCCAACTGCTGTCTTTCTTTGACCATCCGTTTCATTTCGTTCGTAACGATGATAATAAATCCGCTTATCTGACACGCCTCCTCAGAACCAAGTTTCATTTCGACTGTCCCGAAGAATAAGTCACTAACCGATTTTTCCGAAAACAGAGCGTATTAACTGTATTATACTTCGCTAGAGTGTCGTATCTCCATTTAAAAGTACATAGAGATACGACACTCTACCGAAGTAAAGTATAGTTGATACACTCTGTATACGGAAAACTTTGTTAGTGACTTATTCTTCGGGACAGTCGATTTAAAAAAGCAGGCTAAAGTTTGTACCCTAGAAATTATTTTTTGGGGATGCCTCGAGAGTATTTTTTTAATCAATACGAAAAAAATCTTTATGCCGCCTTTTAAAATAACTCGATATTTGTTGTTTTTTGATCAATTTATATGATTTTTTTCGAAACCAACAAGTAATAAGTAAAGTTTTCTCTGATAAATACCTTTAACTTTGCAGGAAAACAAAGTTTCCACGTGATTCATATTGTTTGACTTTCCCCCTTCCCCAATACAAATGTATTGTATTAATACATTAGAAATATATAAAGTAACAGTAAAGGATTTATACATTTTCTCTAAATAACGATTTTAAACCTTGACTTCTGACGATTTTCTTTTCCAAGTACAAACGTTAAAGAAAATAGTGAAAGAAACTAATGCAGTACAAGCAAAATAAGTTTAAATAAAAAATGCAATCTATAATAAAGTTCCACAAAAGGTAGCCTGCTATAAGAGACTACATCTGATATTCTGTAAGAGCTAGAATCAATTTTTTTAAGTTTTAAAGATAATTCAATTTGCTTTCATTCGTTTTCAAACAACTTTAATGTAGGTTGTATAGGAGACAAGATATTGTTCGAAAAGAAAAAGATTTAACGTTTTTTTTTTTTGAAAAATCTCTTTAAGACGTTATAACTTCAGAACTATTTACGCCAGAAAAACTCATGCCTTTTACACATTTATCAAAATCTAAAAGGCAGAGGAAAGTCACTCAATATTAATCACATGGGAACTTATTTGCGCACAAAATTAAAGGTTTTTTATCAGAGAAAACTTTACTCAATACTTGTTTGTTTCGAAAAAAATCACATAAATTTATAAAAAAACAACAAATATCGAGTTATTTTAAAGGGGAGATTAATCATTTTTTTTTCATAATCGGTAGACATACTCAAGAGGCATCCCCAAAATATAATTTCTAGGGTACATACTTTAGCTTGCTCTTTTAAGTGAAAATTAGTTTTGAGGAGGCGTGCTGAATTACGTCGACGGAACAGTTTGAGAAGCAGAACGTGTTACATATTTTTCATGTTAATTTGTTGAGTTTAACAGTTTTCTCAGAATTGAAAAACTGATCAACGGGTTCATAACTCAATGTTGTCGTATTTTCACCCTTACGAAAGAATATTATAGGAAATTCTTAAAATTTCTTAAAATTCTAGAAAAATCATTATAGAAAATTATTATAAGATACTGACAAAAGAAATAAATTATCTTGAAATATTGAGAAAAGTGATGAAAAAAACTGCAGACGAATAATTGATTTACTTACATAACGTAGAATTTCAAGAAATTTCTACATATTTAAACAATTTCAAATGCTATCAAAGATCTTACAAAATTGCAAAAAGATTTGAAGGATTCAAGTTATTTTAAAAGACTCAAAGGAATTTCAAGAGATTTGGAAAATCTCAAGAAATGTCAAAAAAATCTTGTAGAATTTCCAAAGACTTCAAGAGATTTAAAAGAATTTAAGAGATTTTAAAGACTTTCACAAGATTTAGGGGGTCTTATAGGACCTCCAATCATTTCAAAGCTATTATGGGATTTTGAAAGATTTTAAAGTTTTTAAGCTATTTCAACAAATTCTTAAGAATTTAATTATATTTAGACAACTTTGAGGAATTTAAAAGAATTATGTATTATTCCAAATATTTTAAGCTCGATTTGAAAGGTTTTCTAGAGAACTTTGCAATATAAATAAACGTTCAAGGACAAAAGATTTAAATGGATTTTAAAGATTTTAAGTTATTCAGAAAGATTCCAAACAATTTGAAAGAGATAAAAAAAATGTCTAGGCATGAAAACGGATAGGACCTCCAAGTATTTCAAAGATTTTAGGAGATTTCACACATTTTAAGGGTTTGATAGAAAACCTTAGGAAATCAATTTATTTTATTATCAAGGGAATTTAAATTATTATTTCTACATATTTTTAACTGTTTCAAGGATTTCAAAGATTTCATAAGGGTTAAAAAATTTCAAGGGATGTCTACGGATTTTAACAGATTTCAAAAATTTTAATGGATTTAAAAATATTTCCAAAGGATTAAATAAATCGTTCCTTTGTAGTCTGTCCCCTTTTCACATTAATTTCTCAAATATTTTGGTATTATTTATGATACTGCTGATTATACTATAATGCTTTGCCCATGAAGGAATAGTAAGGAGTGATATCTCCCATGGGTGAAGGTAGACGAAAGTGGAACTGGAAATATCTGAAAGTTACTATCTGGGTCTCTTTTTAGTGCAGTATGGCGCGCAACCGTGATTTCAGTATTTCATGGCTGCGTGTGTGACTGCACTATTGTCGTTCTCTCTCCTAATTTTTGAAGGATTTCAAGACCACTTCTTTTTTACGGACATAATACTCCTTACTATTCCTTCCTGGCTTAGCCATATAATGATTTTATATAATGAATTTGCTATAATCGCGAAAAATTCTAGGAAATTTCTTAGAGGCCTATGAATGCATGAAATGCACTTTCTCAACTTTCGTTCCTTTCGTCGATCTCAGTTTTTTCTATTACTTAATTTATTTTTCAGATTTTTTTAAACACAACATATTATTATTATGAATATAAAAATAATAATAATTAATAACGATGCATTATCTTTATATATATAAATGATCTTTTTAAAAGACTTTCCTGTCCCTTCAGCCAAGAACGCATGGCCTACCCACTTATTTTTTTACTATCTCTGGCCTGATATAAGGTACATATTAACCATTTTGAAAGACCATTTTCAATGACAATCTATGATAACTTCTAGGCCACATTACTGACCTCTTGAATATAACTCAGCTTGGCTTGATATTTGATCGCCCAGATTCTACTATCGGAATACAAAGCTCTTTGATTTGCGCGGTGGTCGTCTGACCAAAGCTGGTATTATCTACTGCAATATTTCTTCCAAGTTGCAGAAGAACAGAAACTAAACTCCTCATTTTATATGCTTTATCCCTATGAAAAGTATTTTACCTATTTATTATTATGAATATGATGAAAAACTATTTTATGCTCAAATTAACAGACAAATTTTTATAGCTATTTTAAACATTTTTCAAGAAAACGATTTTTTTTAATATCTCAGCAAAATATTCGTTTTAACAAAAAATGTTCTAGAAACAAGGTATACGTTTTTCGTCTTTTGTATGGAAGAATTTAATTTGGCGGAATAAAACTGAAGTAATGCATGAAATGAATGCTATCTTATTTTATAAAAACTAAAAACATCCAAAGCTCTACTTTGGAACCTAAAACCATTATCACACACATTCAGTTATTCGCTACTTTAGACCAAAATTAATTAAACAGCCTGGCTATGTAGCTCGTTAATTTAGATACATTTTTTGAGAATAATATTGGGGGAGTTTCAAAAGGGAAAGATTGTGGATTGTATGATGTTTCAGCAAGGATACTATATTTTCTGACAAAGTTTCATTGAAATTTTATAATTAATTAACGTGTGCAAACAATTAATTTTTAACCTGAAAAAGAAATATCACCTCTTCTTTATTCATACTTTTTAACTTGATGAAACATTTTTATGGCATGTTTATACATTTGAATCAAAGCTTGAAGTTCAATGGACAATATTTATTGATAAAAAGCGTTCTTTCTTTGATATTTATAAATCTTTGATGACTTTTTATTCGACATTACATTTTCCAACAGTAGATAACCAACAGTAGATAGTCGGAAAATTACGAAAAATGTCGCTGTCAAAATTGGCAGCTCTGCGACTGTCTCTCAGTTGTTTTAACTTACAAGGTTGTGTTTGTTCGTTTATTTTGATTCGTGAAATTTTTTAATTCAAGTTATGATAAATAATAAACTAAGAATATAGTGTAAATTATTAGTTATTAAAAAGCATATCAATTTTAGTTGTGTTTTAAGGAGTCTTTCGGGAAAGATATCATTTTTAGGATTAAGGTACAGTAAAAATTCTGCACTTTTCTGTCATCGCAAGTCAGGTTAAATGGTATAAAGATTAAACATCTCGTACCAATCGTACCAATCTCACGGAATATCAGAGATAAAAAAAATGACAATAATTTAAACTTTTGTGATTTTTGTAAAATAATCATTGTTTTCACCATTATTTACTCAATAAACTGATTTTAATTGTAAGTATACTAATGATAAATTATAATAACCCAGAATTGAGTATTCTGTCTTGTCCAGAAGCAATACAAGAAACGATTATCTATTGATGGAAAAAGGTGTCGAAATCGTACCCCTGACTAGGTCTAATAAAAATGTTAAATACAGCTAATTGATTGATTTCGTAATATTTTTTCTATAAGAATATTCAATTAAATATGTAAGCTTTATTTAACAACGATAATCTTTCTTTATTTTTGGAAACTGATGTAGTTAAATACAGTTGAATTTTTTCCTATCTACTGTCGTATGGCTTCCCCTACCTATCGGTCCGGCTTTTTATATATACCGGGCGCTGAATTGCGAATTTTAAAATTAATTGCAAACACTGATAATATTTAGACCATTTTTAACGTCATTAGTGGATCTGGAAAGAGGTAGGAGAGAATTTGTGACACAATTACGTGCATGGCGTCTTTAAAGTTTAGCCATTTATCTTGTAACAATAATGATGGAAATAGAAAAGCTCGGTACCTGTATGCTATACTCTTCAATCTGGGGTTAGCAGTCTAAACTCTATAATCTCGTTCGGTTCTGGCCCGTAGCGCCACGTACGCGTGGCGACGTGAGGTGCCAATACAAAACAAGAATGGAGAGTTTAGATTGCTAAGCCTAGCTTGCAGAGTTTAGCCTTGGTTTTCGTTTTTTTTTTCTTTTTTGAAAGAAACCTTTAGTTTACCCTTTTCCAATGGAAACAATTCACTTACCCTATAAGAAGTGTAACGAAAACTTTCCATTAAAAATTTGTCTTGCTTTTGCACAAAAATCTGCATATGCATGATTTACGAATGGGATGAAAGTGAGATTGAAGGAGAGTACTTGTTGAGTGAAATAGTGTTGGGGGTCGGGGTGGGTGGTAGATATAGTACTTTTTGTTATCAGTCTGCTGAATCGTGAGTTGCCCCGGAAAAAAAGTAATTTCAGAAAATGAGAAATCGTGACGTGCTTGGTTCTTTTCGCTGACAATGGCAACGCGTAATCCAGGCTTGGCAAAGCGTTTTCGCGAAACTGATGACCGGCACCATTTTGCACTTATCTGGCAATTTATTCGGCTTAGCCAATACCAACGAGGAAAACTCACCAGGACCTCTACTCACTTCCGCTGCTGCTACTCCCTTCGGGAACTCAGGAAAACGTTTGGCAAATTTCCGTTGTCTGAATCCCGCCCTTCGATCTTCTGTCCTTGTCCTACTAACCCGTCTCTACCATTACCCCAATCTTAATTAATCTTTTCCCGAAACACATTTCCTCAACGTCAATTAACTTCCGTTCACGTTTAGTTCACCAATTTATAATAAGTCAAAAAATTAATTATATTTATATTAATTCAATGATTGGAGAGTGGGACATAGCGAATTCTTCATTAGAGAATGGAAAATATAAATGAATAATTGATCAGTAATTACTAATTATATCGAGTACAGTAATTAAAAAGCTTCACAATTATGTTTTCTTATTGACATTTACTCGATATCTAAATCATTATTGAAAATTGATTAACCCGAGCGGTGCATTTCAAATTTAATTCAGATTATGACTAATCAAAAAGCTTTGTTTGTTTCTATATTGGTATATTCTATTTCTTAACATCGAATTTCACTTCGTCGTTTAATATCTTTATCAAGAAAATCAATCGATTTTCATAGATGGAATTATTGCCGCATTTGAATAAAGTATTCAGATAACGTTCGTAATCAGGTTAATTAAAAAGCTTTTCCTGTTTCTCCTTGGAAATATTTCGGTGACATCTAAATCATGTTAGTAAGGATAGATACAGATACAGTCGATACTTATGATTAATTATTGGCGAGGTGATAACTCATTAAAAAGATCTTTGGTAATTTGTTTTCTATAAGGTATGTAATTTTAATTCAGAATATTGTACAAATATTTACCAATGCTTGCTTGTTTTCATATTTATACGTTCTCTTAGAGTCCATTCATAAATTACGTAAAGTCTTTTGGGTGTCAACTGGCGGTAGGCGAAAGATTTTTCTATCCTATCTTCGATGAGAGCGTGGTCAAAACCATTTCTTACATAATACTAGTGCTCACTGTAGCACCTAGTACATTAAATAAAAAAATTTATGTCACCTTATTAATAATTGCAACAGCATTACTTGTAAATAAATAATGTAAATTATAATGTAAATAATGTAAATAAATAATTACTTGTAATTTACCTGATAGTATTCTGACGACTATTACGGAATTTTCCGTAAAAGCTACTGGTCCAGTATATCGCTAGGGCTAGTATTAGGAAATTCGCCGCAACGTTAGTCCTGAACGAGCTGGAAAAGGGCTTAGTCTTACTGAAATTTCCGTAACGGTAGATAGTTCGAATAATATTAGTAGTGCCTAGTTATATTATTGTTAATATTAAATTAAACAAAAAAGGGTTACTCTGAAAACTACGTAAGGCGTTTTTCTGAAATGTTTTACTCCCCCCCCCCCCCCCTCCCCGATATGTAAGATACCGCGATATTTCATATTTGAAAAGTCTTCTATTAAACGTATAGTTGAGAATTCAACTATTTGTTCCAAAATTGAACTACTTTGTTCAAAATTCATTTCTTTATTCGAAGATTCATCATTTAAGTTGAGAATTCATTTCTTCGGTTGGAAATGTAACTACCTTGTTGAAAAATTGATTTTTTCAGTTGATAATTAATTTTTTTTCAACTGAGAGTTTAACTATTTAATTGTTGGTTCAAAATGTATCTTTTTCAGTTGAAAATGTATGTATTTTGTATCCTTTTCGTGGAAAATGTAACTATTTGGTGAAAAATTGATGTATTTTGTTGACAGTTTTATCCTTTTTGGTTAAACTTAACTGTTTTTTATATAAAATTTAAATCTTTTTTAGTTGAACTATGATAAATTTCATTCTTCGTTAAAAATGTATCTTTTTAGGTTGAAAATTCATCTCTTTGGTTAAAAATTGAATTACTTAAAATTTTTTTTTTAACTTTAAACTTAATTTTTGGTCTGAAAATTCAATTGTTCACTCGAAAGTTAACTTTTTTGATGAAACTCCACACACTCATTATTCTATTTCAATTCAACATTCAATTCACACTCACCAATATTTGGTACAAATGAGCTACACCCAGTGGACTCAATTATACATAGATTTCTATTAAATCTAAAATTGAAGTTCAGAATCCAAATATCTATTATTGTCTTTGTTTTCCTTATCAATACCAAAGATCCATCGATATTCTAAACTGGTTTGGAATAATTCCTGATATGCATTATAGATGTATGTTCGTACAAACGGAGTTTAGGATAAGGTGAAAATGTGTTTTGCTGATAAGGATAAAAACGAAATGGACAGGTATTATTAATGAAAAGAGCATACGTGACGATATCAAGTAGATCTTGATTCCGGGCGATCCTCGACACGTCACGTGGCGATACCAAAGGCAAACTGGGTTATTGGAATTCAATTAATCAAAGGAGCGAACAGCCGTCATTCTTGGGGATAAATTCGATATATATACAAAGTATATCACCTTGGACGACGTCGATCATGGGGGCACACTGGATGGTGATGATCGATTGTTTTAGGGTTACCGCAAACACAGGAGACACGGTCTGCTTCGATTCCTCCGAGACCTACACGTAGTGATCTTGACGGCCTTTGATACCGCTTCATGAATGTGTAAAGTAGCTGGGAGGAAGCCCTCGCGGTGTTCTCTGCTGGGAGAAGTGGTCAGGCCTCAGGAACTAAATATTAGCTTTCTTGCGGCGACTTCCCCAATACCTTTGACCTCGAAAATTATTCAATAACCTTACCATGAACATCCTCCTAATAAAATTTATTTACTCTTGAGTAAAAGAAAACCAGTGTGTGGCAGCGGGGCCACACGGCAGAAGTGAAACTTGGATGGATTTAACTTTGAAAATTTTCGTAAAGAATCATCAGGAGTTTTTAGGAGATCGCATAGTAAGAGAGCGGAGAGAGAGAGATAGAGAGAGAGAGAGCATATACATGCTTGGGTTATCGTGTCAGTAGTGGCGATATCGAAGAGTAGTCTTTAGAGCAATTGCGAATTGCCACAAAAAAGGAGACGCGACTAGAGAAAGAAGGTAGACTATAGAAAGTATACTTGATAGACAGAAACAGAGAGATATTCGTACTTGCGGTTGCTCTTTTTTTTCAATTCACACCAGTCCCAAAAGAAGTTTCATTTCAAAAAGTGCCAATGGAATACCAATAAGAACAGGGCTGAGATTGTATGGAGGCCATGTAGGGGCGGCCTACACACTTATTTACAGCAGTAGAGCACCATTACATATTCTTTGTTTGTAAATTTTTTGAGTTGAGCACTTTTTCCATAATTTCCTAAAAAAAGTTCGTATCTCACTGTTATAGTCGTTACACCCTTACAAAAAAAATATAGGAAATTCAGTATAGACCTATAATAATTTTTATATCATTTTATCGCGATTCTAGAAAAATAATTTTAGATAATAATTATGAGAAACTCAGTATAGAAATAAATAATGTTAAGATATTGAAAGAAGTGATGCAAAAAATAAAGGAACTACTAACGAATGATTGATTTATTTACTTAACGTAGGATTTCAAATTATTTCAAGCGATTTCTGCGGCTTTCAACACTTTCAAAGGATATGAAGAAACTTACAACATTTCAAAATATTTTCAAGATTTCAAGGTATTTTAAAAGGTTGCAAAGAAACTTTGGAGATTTAAAAAATGTCAACGAATGTCAAAGAATTGTATAGGATTTTGAAATATTTCAAGGGATTTCAAAGAATTTGATTAGATTTAAGGCATTTTATAAGACCTCCACGTATTTAAAAGGAATTACAGGTTTTTAAAAGATTCTAATTATTGTAAGCTGTTTCAACAGACTCCAAAAATGGCAAGGGATTTAACAAGATTTAAAGGATTTTATTAAATCTCTAAGGAATTAAAAAATTTCGAGAGATTCCAAAGATAGCTAAGGATTTGAACGGTGTTTTTTAGAGAAATTTAATGAAAAAGTTTAATTTAATTTATATTCAAGGGCTTTTAAAGGATTTCTACATATTTTCATGGATTATTAGGATTTTCAAAGATTGCAATGGATTCTAAATCCATTAAATAACTTAAATCCCTTAAAGAGATTAAGTTATTTTAACAGATTTCAAAGCATTTTAAGAGCCTTTAAGAATTTCAAGCAATATCAAAGAGTTTTTTTCAGGATTTCCGAATATTATAAGGGATTTAAAATAATCTTATATGCTTTAAGGGATTTCATTTGACTTCCAATTATCTCAAAGGACTTACGAGATACTGTACTTTCGTCCTAAAAATATTTTTCCACGACAGAATAGTTCTTGAACATTTTTGGTACTTTTTCCTAAAAGAGTCTTGCTGAAATAGGACAAATTTTTAACTTTTTGGGTACTTCAGTTTTATTTCAGCAGTACTTTTTTGGGACACAAGTCCTAATTTCAAGCAAGTTTGGTTCTTTAGTAATAATTTATTTTTTACACGTTAATTTAGTGGGAATTTATGCATAATCGTAAATCTTACTTTTAGGTAATTTCAAACATTTATGTTGTTGACGATTATACGATTTTCTATAACTTTTTGCAAGGCTTTAACTTTTTTGGATTGATCTTTTACCATCGCTGAAACCCTAAAAAGGTTCTGAACTTGTTAACATGTCTGGAAAGTAATTTTGTGGAACTGGATCTTTCCCCTTTATTTGAATTAGATCAAAAGTTTTATCCAAGAGATGTATTGTGGATCGAAAAACATAGATTTGTTTTGCTGTTGAGAAAGATAGCGAGTTTCTGTCGCTATTATCTTTT
>CAKNWW010291557.1:0-15738 GCA_932074435.1 Andricus kollari | reverse complement strand
ATCACTGCTGATTAAAAACTTCTCATTTTGTTGGTCATCACTTTGCAAAATTTTACGACCTCCATATTGTGGGCAATTGTCAAGATATGCAGAAAATTTTTATGGACCATATGAGCACATTTGAAACCCCATATGGAAGTCCCTTCATCACCGTTAAATAAAAACTTTTCATTTCGTTGGTCATCACTTTCCAAAATTGTATGACCTCCATATCTTGGGCCATTTTCAAGACATGTAGAAAATTTGTATGGTGCATATAAGCGCATTTGAAACCCTATACAAGGTTCTTCATCACTGCGTAATAAAAACTTTTTATTTTGTTGATCAGCACTTTGCAAAATTTTATGACCTCCATATCTTAGTCAATTTTCAATATATGCAGAAAATTTTTATGGACCATATGAGCACATTTGAAACCCCATATGGAAGTCCCTTCATCACCGTTAAATAAAAACTTTTCATTTCGTTGGTCATCACTTTCCAAAATTGTATGACCTTCATATCTTGGGCAATTTTCAAGACATGTAGAAAATTTGTATGGTGCATGTAAGCGCATTTGAAACCCTATACAAGTTTCTTCATCACTGCGTAATCAAAACTTTTTATTTTGTTGATCAGCACTTTGCAAAATGTTATGACCTCCATATCTTGGGCAATTTTCAATATATGCAGAAAATTTTTATGTCGCATATTAGCGCATTTGAAACCCCATATGGAAGTCCCTTTATCACTGCTGATTAAAAACTTCTCATTTTGTTGGTCATCACTTTGCACAATCTTATGACCTCCATATTGTGGGCAATTATCAAGATATGCAGAAAATTTTTATGGACCATATGAGCACATTTGAAACCCTATATGGAAGTCCCTACATCACTGCCAAATAAAAACTTTTCATTTCGTTGGTCATCACTTTCCAAAATTTTATGACCTCCATATCTTGTGCAATTTTCAAGACATGTAGAAAATTTGTATGGTGTATATGAGCACATTTGAAACCCTATACGAAAGTCCCTTCATCACTGCGGATTAAAAACTTTTTATTTTGTTGGTCATCACTTTGCAAAATGTTATGACCTCCATATCTTGGACAATTTTCAAGATATGCAGAAAATTTTTATGGCGCATATGAGCGCATTTGAAATTCTATACAAAAGTCCTTTCATCACTGCTGATTAAAAACTTTTCCTTTCGTTGGTCATCACTTTGCAAAATTTTATGACATGTTGCAGCATTGAATTCTTACCAATCTAAATCAACAAATTTTGAATTTAAAAATCTTCAAATATGAAATTTTCGTTTTAATCGTGAAAACTTTTATTATAAATAAATAATTCCATTTCCCCAAAAAACTGTGTGGGATATGAAACAAATGTTAACGGGCAACATTATTCATCTCAAAAAGATATATAAATTTGGTTAACTCTATTTTTTGATGAGACGCATGGTTTTTGTGCCAATCGTAAACACATTTTTTAAAAATAAAAAATTTAAATTTCCAGCCAAACTATGTAAAAAACGGTAAAAACGACAATTCTTCAATTTTCTAAAAAATTTAGTTCGTATACATTTCCTAGCAGTTTCGGTTATGCATACATTTAATATAATAGAGTTCAACATAATATATAAAATTACAGTTGACAATGGTTGACTTTGATTTGAATAAGTTTTTAAGGCATTGCATTTTGTTGCATTTTTACTAAGTTTATGAGGCCATTTTGACATAATTTGTTTAGTAACTATATTTAACCATATTTAAACTTAACATGATAAAATAATATTCTTCTTCTTCCCGGTTGATTTTTGCACTCAAAGAATTCTATTTTAAGGAAGAAAATCAGCTGCTACAAAGCATGATAGAAGGTAGCATCAATCACAAGTTGGCTCTCGTTTTATAAATGAATTTCACACTTTGGAATACGTGTAATTATTTTCAGATTCGCAGGTTTTTTTTTCTTGAGATGCGTTATTCGCTAATGTTTTATTCGTTATATTCATGCGTCGAATGGGAATGAACTTTCACCAGATATGGGATTATCGTTAAGGGAAGCAATAATTCGGTGCGCATTTATATTTATCTGTATTCTCATTGCAAAACTTATTACCATGCGCTTTGATTTCAATTATCCGGTAATTTGCATTTAAGGAAAGATGCCGTTTAGACAACAACAAAAAACGGATTTTATTGACATCTTTCAGTGAAATAATTGGACAAGAAAAACATATTTATGTTTAATTGGACCAAATTAAAATTATATGTACAATCATGCTGTTGTGAATAACAACGAAGGAAAAAAAGTCAAGAGCAAGGAGGTTATTAATTGAACTTAATATCAGACGGATAATATAACTTATTTTTTTCAATTGATTGGTACAAAAATAGTCATTACAGGGTAGGATTTCCTGAAGCAGAATCAAAGATGTATACTTTCTTTCTATTTTTACAAAATCGGAAAGAGTTCCGTCAATTTTAAATCCATCTTTCTTAAATTGTCAGAACATCGAAAAAGTTCACTCACTGATATTAATTGTGTATTTTACATTTCGTACAAACTATTTATAATTTAAATTTATTATTTCATCAAAGAGTGAGAGATGGGTGTAATCGGAAATGTACAAAAATCATGACTTTCAAAATCGTAGTTCTGACACAAGAATATAAATTTATTACATCCTAGAGGTGTACTGTTAACGTCAAAACATCAATAAACCATAGTAGAAAAAATTTAAGAATAAACGATTTGTGTGTCTGTCGTCGATAAAATTAATCGTGATCATTAATCATTTATCATTAGGATTTATTCGGTCTGCTTCCTTTGTATATGACCGGTGTAGTCATGTTAGTACATACTATTCGTTTTAGAAGACCGATTAGCGATTTGAACTTTAACCAGCATATCTGTCAACAAATTTTCTGTCATTTACGATTGAATTATGCTCATAAATCGTAACATCTGTATTGCACTAGAGGTCAATAATCTCTCCACAGCCTTATTACATTACTTGTTTCGTATACTGATTTAATTATTTCGAAATAATTTCCGCGTTTAGTGTTAAAATAATATAAAATTTCATATTTTCCTGTTTAGGTGTACGGTTTAAAACCTTAAGAAATGTGCACCAAAATTATATTATGTTAAAAAATTTGAACCTGGGGTTAAAATGAGTTTCTTTATTTCAAAATGATTTAGCATAAATTAATATAAATTTTCAATTATTCCTTGTATTTGTATTATTCAGAATTTTCCGAATTACCTCCCAAATGAAAATAATTTTTAATCAAACGACGAATAAAAGACGGTCTTACGAATTAGAGCAGAAAGTCAAGTCTTTCCTTTTCAAAATGAACTCTAAAATTTAGGAATAGCATTTAAGTTTTTTAACATTCAAGTCTTCTTGAAAGCGTTTTTTTCAGTTCCTTTTTACTTCTTTTAATTTTTAAATATTTTTCAATTTGCTTCAACAGAACGCAATTTATTTATCAGTGTGGACTTTCCATTGGATTGATATGAATTTTTATGAATAAAGTAAGAGATAAATGATTTTCTGAATAAAGCGTTTGAGAGGTCAATCAAAATATCAATTACTCTAAATATGAATAATCGCAGACTCGATTTTTCTACTATATATTATCTCAAGTTATCAGACTCATTTGTCTATTTACATTTCCTTTTTAATTACACAGATAACAGTTGGTCAATATCCAATACAGTCTATTCTCGTTCAGTATTAAAAAAATCCATATTAATTACGAACTTAAATTTTATTTTAATCTTTATTCTCGTAAATAAATTAATAAATTTTGTATGCAATATTTATCAGTTTCGGGGAATAATTCTTTATAAGTGGCGAACTTGTTGAGTAATTTATAGCTTGAGTTACTTTATAGTAACTTTGAGTTACAACAGACATCGTAACTATAACGTATCTTTAAAATATTTGGACACATAAGTGCGTTCAAAAAAAGTAAATTAGAAAAAATCACACTTTTCTGAACTAAATTTTCTTCATTTGTATTAATACTTAAAGAAATTGAATCAGTATTAAGAAAAAACAAGGTGCCTTAAAAATAAACTAAAGTATTGTCCAGTAAATGAACATTTATGCAAGTTACTTTGTAATTTTACAACTGTGCCTATAACTAGTTATTTCCTTTTTTTTATTATCTGCTGGTCATTTTTTTCAGTTAATAATAAACGGGTACTCTTCAACAGTAAATGAAACAAAAATTTCTTGATAAGAGTTTTTAATTAGTTTTCTCGTTATATTTAAAACGGATAAAGCACCATAAATGAAAAATTAATCGAAAATTATATATGGCTAATAAGCTGTTTCTATACGCTTTTATTAGAATAAAAACATTCGAGTAAAAAAGGATCCCGCACAAAATATATGGAAAAAGCCTTTCGGTGAAATTATCTCATTACGACTTTTGATAAGCATGACCTGGAGCATCAGAAAACCGAACTTGACCAAACTTTTAGAAATCGTAGCTTTATAAAAGTTTTAATTTGGGAGCAAATAGGGTGATTAAAAAAACTTAAAATTAATAATAAATAGGCCGTGTTTGCGTATACTGAAGTATCTGTATGAATAGCTAGATTTTTTCGGCACGAATAGCGGGATCTGGAAAAGGGGATATTTGTACTGAAATTTTGGTACAAATAGCCGTATTTTTTCTGTACTTGTAGACTCTCAATGAAAATATCTTAATTCACTGTTGTAAACAATAATTGGATTTTAGTTAACTGAAAAAATGGAAGGTCTAATTATAAATAAAGTAAAAGGTATAATATGCGTACTTCAGACCAGATAAAAAGACCTCGATGATGTCAAGAAAATCCTTTATTATCAATATTGTCAATGTTTCGAGAGACAAATTCTCTTCTCAACAGGAGACAGGAATCCAAAGTCAAAAATAAGTTCTTAGAAAATAAAAAATTGGAAAAGTCAATTTGTCGATGTTGAAAGGAATCATGCTCTTAAAACTCTCATCTCGAGTTAGTTCTGTAGTTGTTAATATTCTAAATTTTGAACATCAAGATGTTAATCTATAATATGGAGCGCAACGTTCGTCCTGTCTTCTTTCTCAAAATGAATTTTTTTCACGTCTGTTTTGTTAAACGATTTTTAATGTGTCTATCGCTGTTTTTCATTGATGGACTTCACATTCTCTTAACATAGCACTTGACTCTCGAAACGTTGATAAATGATAATAAAGGATCTTCTTAACATAAGCGAGGTCTTTTTATCTGGTCTGAAGTATGTCATATTATACCTTTTACTTTATTTATAATTAATTGTTTACTCAGATGCATAACATCGCACGTTACCATTTACCATCTATTAATAAGAATTGAAGGCCTAATAATTTCGACAGATATTCTAGTGAGGAACTTTTTATGTCATCATTTAAGTCTTGAGTTGGTTTGTAGAGAAACTTCTGTTGGCATATGAGTTGCAGAAAATACATTTTGCAGATTTAAAAAAATATAATTTCTGTATAAAATTTTTTACAAAAATGGTGAACTGTTAAAAACTAAACGGAGGCTTGTCAATAAGCACTATTTTTTAACCCAAAGTGGATTTCGTTCTCCTTCCGCAATTGTACATCATTTTGGTCAAATTAGACGGGAAAATAGCCATTCTGTGTTCGTGGTTTTCAATTCAAATTTCTTAATTGTATAAAAAAATAATGAGTTTTTGACCAAAACTTTAAGTAAAATGGTAGATCTTAAAGAAAGGAATATTTTCAGCCATCATTTTCGAGCGAAATGGGACAAAACAGTTTTTCTTATCTTACTTCGACTCTTGTTTTCAACCAGAGCACATGTTCGCACAATCTCGAAACTCACATATTATTCATTTATCATGTTAAAGGAATGGTAACAGATGTAAAACTGGGTACACATAACTCACTTATTTACACACCTCCTTTAAATCCAAACTGGATTAAGGCAATCAGAAACATTAATAATTTAAAAATACGCATTGCATATAACACACTTTTTTAACTTTGTATTTTGTTTGAAAGGAAAATAAGGAAGATAATTGAACAGATTAAATGTATCAAACTCACTCTTTATTCTGAAATATTCTCTCATTTCTAGAGTAAATGTTCGTGATCAGTAATACTATAGTAATTTTTGGTTGTATTCGAAAATACTATTTATAAATCTTACTAGCTTCGAATAAAATTATAGTCATCTGTTTTGATTTAGACAGTTGTGTTTAAATCCTCAATGCTCTTATGGAAGATAACAACATCCTTCCAATACATATTGGAAACAGTCTTATCGTAGTACATTGGTCTGTCCAATGGGAATCCCATGGGCTTAAACTCAAAATGTTTCTCTCCATAAACAGGGATTTCTACAGTCGTGGATCTAGATTCGTCATAAGGGCTGATGTAAACACAGAGTTTGAAAATCATTCCTTCGGGTTTACCCTTTGGCAGCATCATGCGATCAGGGTATCCGTACATCTGAGAAGAATATTTATAAGCTTCTCCTCCTTTCATGGCCTTCAAAATCATATTGTAAAAATCAGTACTAGGAGCTTCATCAGGAGTTACGTAAAAGGATTCATGACTGCTGCGTTCAATTTTATTCATACCGGGTTTAACTGAAAAGAAGGAAAATAGTTTTTCAAGATAAGAAGAGTTGAAATAGAAAAATAGCCTAATAGTTAAAAAGTAATCAAAGTTTTGCAATGCGAAAGGGAAAATTAAGTTTCAGATACTCACGCTCAACAGTCCATTTATCCATTTCGAAAAAGTTCATCCAGTTGTCCATGATGTCAATCTCATGTCCATGAACGTCATATTTTGGACCTAGGAAAACACGTACCCAACCCTTTGTGGCCTTGTCGCTTTTTACGGTTATGTGATAACTGTATGGTTTATGGTTCAATCGTTGCTGACGAGCCTTGATGAAGAGGGATTGTGCCTCCTTATGGCTGTGGATAGCGACGCCATTGCTGATCATGGATTCGAAGTATTCAAAATAGGTGACCAGTTCATCCAGAACTACAGACTCAATTTGGACACCAGGGAAGGCTAGTTGGTCGCGTGTGTACTTTGGAAGGTTGCTCTTGTATCTATGAAACAATTTCATCAATTAGAAAATCATACTTTTATTAGAATTAACGAAAAGAAGAACCTTGTTTAGATACACACGTTAGGAAAAAGTCGACGATCTTCTTGTAAATTCTATAGAATCCAGGGTCTCTCATGCTAGTCATGCTCATATCAAGAGCACCAAGATTTGGATGGTATTTTGTTGATCTTTTGTGTCCATACCCAAGAATATTCTTAGAAAGTCTGTCCACGGAATCATAGAATCTAAGGAAGGGAGAATCCATGTTTCCTTGGATCATGTTTCCTAAAGTATTCATATCCTGCATCTCATTCTCATAGAGATCGAATTGCTTTTCTTGCTTCACCACTCTTCCACTGTCAATTGCCATGCTTACTCGGGATTCAATGCTGTTGATTCTCTAAACATTTTAAAAAACATTAAGTAATATTCAAGCCAGAATATAAAGTTTAGAGCTGTAAGTGGTACTGACTTCGACTATTTTGTATTTGTGAATGGGTATATCGGACCAAGAAGGACGTTGTTGGTATGGTAGTCCTGTGGGGTGAACCATGCTTGGGTAATATCCAGTCACAATGGGTTTGTCCCAAACTATATATTCTACTTCATCTAAGTCGTTGGACAAACGTTCCAGATAGTACCGAGCCATAATCTGTTTATGCAAGAAATAGTATGATTCTCCACGAACATCCTTCAGCAAGTTATATTTTTCACTTTTCATCCATGGTGGGTACATTGCGTTAATATAAAAGTAAAAAGTGTTCATGCTGATATCCTCTGTGAAGTAGTTTAATTTCCACTCCATATCGTGGTCATGCTTCACGTACCATCCTGTGTAGTTAGCGTGCAACACGTAGTTTGTAGTAGTCGCTGGTTTGTTACCTACTCATTTTTAAAGTATTTTGATAAATCTTACAATCAGTAGTGATATTTCAGAAAGTATTAATAAGTTTTTTAAAGTTTATGGATCTAATTCAAGAGTAACGGATATAAGCGATAACTAAGCAGAGTTTTATATAATTTCCGAAATATTCAGGATAGAATATAGACTTTTCCATGAAGCCTAAATATTTATTTAAAGAATTAGTTTTTTTAACGTTTACCATTTTTATTTAAAAACTTTGTATATTGTTTGCATATAATTGAACGTTTATATGTTTATTATTATTATGTTTATATGAGATAAAAATGAAATGTTTAAAAATAGTATAATGGTAATAAAAATAAATATTCAAACATGAATTAATAGTAAAAGAAAATTATATACACATAAAATATATAAATAAAAGACGTTTATGTGAGAAGTTGTAGGCTCCGGAAGCTACTATCATGGTTCTTTAAAGCAATCAATCCCGACGTAACCGGAATGTGTATGTCATCCACTTCTGCTCCTTCTGTCCTAAAAGGTAAGCAAGAGTGGGAAATTTACGCGAGATGACATCGTACAACACTGTTCCTTGGAATCCGGTCTCTAGCCGCTAATGACCTTACGCGGCAGACGGGACAGTTGGAGATGAAGGTTTCACCTCTAGATACTTTTTTAGAGGGTAATCTTTGTAGAATGTTATGAGGAACAGTGTTGACGGACCAGATGAAATGATCCCAGAAGAACAGCCTTTTGCATCCGGTTCGCCATGAACTGAGCATGACGCTGGCAAGCTGGAATCTTGTTGAGTTGGCCAAGAAATTAAGCTTTCATACCTCCAAGGCAGCCGATTATCATAACTACAAGATGGATGTTGTAGCCTTGGTACAGCCTGCTAAGCTCGACAAGAAGTGGTTTATATTAGCTGCTGCCGAGAATTCAATCACGTAAATGATCTTCGTCTTCAGATCTTGGAAGACAATATCAGGCTTCGTGGCACTGATACGTTGAGAGGCAGACAATGAGAAATTCCAGCAGATCATACACTGATCATGCTCCCCAACGGACGCCAGTTCCCCCTAGGCGTATGGCAAGACGGGCATTAGATCAACACCATAGAAGTGCCGAAGATGGTAATACAACGCATTTAGACTCGCATTGTGTCTCTCTATGTACCTGTAGAGTGTAGAGTGCATACTTTGAGCGTCCGCTTAGAACATGTCCAAGTTTCTCTGGCTCTTCCTTGCACGCTCGGGAATTTGTATCGCCTAAAGGTACATTCATTATGCGCTCGCGGTAAACTAAGGTGTCTATAACGCCGTCTTGACAGGCAAAAAGAAATTCCTCTGTCTCCTATCTCAATCCAGCAGACTTTGAGGAACATGTTGTACAGACCCATCGAGAGCTCTGCTCTACGTATGATGCCGTAGAATTTACCATGAAGGGGCTTGTCAGCATGTTCTCTTAGTAGAAGCGCATGTTCTACTTCCCATATACGACTTTTGAGCACCAAAGGTGTTAGTGATGCTAGGCCATGTGTAGTGTCGCTGGAATCAAATGGGAGACCAAGCTCCTCTGCGGCCCTATCTGCGGTACGGTATAGAAACCTCGCAGCATTGACGACTTCATGTTAATGTACGAGTCACATTAGACAATCTGTGTTATTTAGAACTGAACAGGCTGTAGCCAGAACCGTTCTTCGATGAAGACACTCCAAGCTCAGCAAACCTCTACCCCCTTTATCTCGAGGGAGGCATATTCGAGGTACGAAAGATCTAGGATGATGTCTTCGATGGATTGTCATCATCTTGCGTGTGCTTCGATCAAGTTGCTTCAACTTATCAACATTCCATTTTACTGAACCAAACGTGTGGAGCAGTATAGGAATGGTCAGCATATTGGTCGCCTGGATCTTATTCTTCCCAGATAATTCGGAAGTCCAAATTTTTCTGAGAATTTGGCGATACCTTTTTCCAAGAGCCGTTTTTACCACATGCAAATTTGAGTTTCCGCTTGCGATATTCCAAGATATGCATATGAAAGACGTTTATAAGAACTACAGGCCCATAGCTTGTTTAAACACCAGTTACAAGCTATTCATTGGCATCCTCATAGAGAGGATATTAACATCTATCGAGCTGGTATGGAGTACATTAGTTGAATAACCTGAATGCAAGAGAGGGCTGGCAGGTTGCAGGGAGACCCTGTTAATAGACAGGTGTATTACCCAGAAGTCGATCAGGTATCGACGCAATCTGTCCATGGCTTTGAATGACAATTGTGCCTGCGTCCACCTACACAAAAGAAGCCTAGAAACTACATCATCGCATGACGATCAGGATGTTCAACTCATAGGTGGAAATCTTGGTAATGAAAGACGTTTATTATGATAAGTTGTAGGCTCCGGAAGCTACGATCATGGTTCCTTAAAGCAACCAATCCCGACGCAACTAGGACGTGTACGTCATCCACTTCTGCTCCTTCTGTCCTAGAAGGTAAGCAAGAGCGGAAAATTCACGCGAGATAACATCGTGCAACAATGTTTCTTGGAGTCAGGTCTCTAGCCGCGGATGACCATACACGGCAGACGGGACGCGTAAGGTTCCATACTCACAGGGAGAACTCCAGTCCGTTGTGGAGAATGATCAGTGTAAGATCTACTGGAATTTCTAATTCTCCACCACTCAAAGTACCAGTGCTATGATGCCTGATATTGTCCTCCAAGTTCTGAAGACCAAGATCATTTACGTGATTGAATTCTCGGCACCAACCGATGGTAACATCACGGTTAAGGAGGAAGAAAAACGGCGAAATATCAAGCACTGTTTTTCGAGCTAAGCAGACTGTACCAACGCTACAAATTCCATCTTGTAGTTCTCATAATCGGCTGTCTTGTATGAAAGCTTCATTTCTTAGCCAACTCAACAAGATTTCGGCTTGCCAGCGACAGGCTCATTTCATCGCGAACCGGATGCAAAAGGCTGTTCTTGAGGGATGACTTCATCTGGTCTATCAACACTGTTCCTCATAACATCCTACAAAGATTGGTAGCTTTAAAAAGACATTTATTATACTTTTTGAGAAGTTATAGGCTCAAGAAGCTACGATCATGGTTCCTTAAAGCAACCAATCTCGACGCAACTGGAACGTGTACGTCATCCACTTCTGCTCCTTCTGTCTCAGAAGGTAAGCATGAGCGGGAAACTTACGCTATATGAGATCGTACAACACTGTTCTCTGGCCGCGAATGACCTTAGGCGGCAGATGGGACAGTTGGAGATAAAGGTTTCACCTCTAGATACTTTTTTTAGAGATACCAATCTCTGTAGAATGTTATGAGGAACAGTGTTGACGGACCAGATAAAGTGATCCCAGAAGAACAGACTTTTGCATCGGGTTCACGATGGAATGAGCCTGACTCTGGCAAGCCGGAGTCTTGTTTAGTTGGCTAAGAAATGAAGCTTTCATACCTCCAAGACAGTCGATTATGAGAAATACAAGAAGGACTTTTTAGCCTTGGTACAGCCTGCTCAGCTCGAAAAGAAGTGCTTGATATTTTGCCCGTTTTTCTTCCCCCTTTACCATGATATTACCATCGGTTGGTGCCGAGAATTCAATCACGTAAATGATCTTGGTCTTCAGATCTTGGAGGACAATATCAGGCTTCGTAGCACTTATACGTTGAGCGGTGGAGAATTAGAAATTCCAGTAGATCTTACACTGATCATTCTCCACAACGGACTCGAGTTCCCCCCGGCCGTATAGCAAGACGGGCAATAGATCAACACCATAGAAGTACCTAAGATGGTAATATAGCACAGGTAAATAGAAATCTCTCAGTCTCCGATCTCAATCCAGCAGACTTGAGAAACATGTTGGACAGACGCAACAAAAGCTCTTCTCTACGTATGATGCTGTAGAATTTCCCATGAAGGGGCTTGCCAGCATGTTCTCTTAGCAGAAGCGTATGTTCTGCTGCCTGTACACGACTTTTGAACACCAAAGGTGTTAGTGATGCTAGGCCATGTGTAGTATCGCTGGAATCAAATGGGAGGCCAAGCTCCTCTGCGACCCTATCTGCGGCATGGTATGGAAACACCGCAGCATTGACGACTTCATGTTGATGTGCGAGTCGCATGAGAGAATCTGTGCTATTTTGGACTGAGCAGGCTGTAGCCAGAAACGTTCTTCGATGAAGACAATCTGAGCTTATCAAGCCTATATTGTTATTATTATTATATTGATATTTAAAATTGAAGTAATTGAATGAAAAAATGTTGTATAAAAAGTGGTAAACGTTGGAAAAACTCATTTTTTAATATGAAACATATTTTTATAAATAGATATATTGACTTTATTGAAATAAATTAAATAGTTAATTGCAATAGACACACATTTAAATGTAAGAAAAAGTCGCAAAAAGTGCTGGTAGCAAGAATCGAACCCACACCTTCAGGTGCAAATCCGCAGCATTTCTGTCTGATCTAAGTAGCTGTCGAAATGCCTTTGCATCACGGTCTATGTACGAGATGTCTGTGTCTATATATTTGGCGCCTGGCTGCAATGATAGTGAGAGGTCCTTGGCCACTTGGGCTTGACTTTGAGCGATGCGACACGTTGACATAACGACGGGCATTCCCACAATTAGGTGCAACAAAATTAATGTCTCAGGCTTAAGATGGTTACAGCCCAATATGTCGAAGGCATTTTTGGTTAGAGTTGGATTTTATTTTTTTTTTATTTTTGAAAAGTATGCACAGGGCTGTCCCGGTATATATTACCAGTCACGGACGCATTATTATAATGCAATCGAGTGATCTGATAAGAGCGTGGGCCTTGACACATTGGGCAAAGCCTGGTTTTTACCCCATCATTCACGGACTGGGTAGCAGTCAAGTGCATGATGGGGGAGATGTCTGTGTCTATATATTATTTTTTTTTTAAAACTTGTTCTCGGGTTAAGAAGAACCCAGTTTTCCATCATAGCCACGGACTAAGTCAAGTGACTGATGTGATGATAATGTAATTAGTTAATTTAATACGATGTATGAACTCATTTTCGATGATGTTTTAGATACAAAATTAGGAGCATGGTGTAGTTTGCAGTTCGTCTTTTATCACTGTTATGCTTACACAGCGGCCGTGAATGTTGGAGGTAACGACAGTCGCCTCTGGATGCTTTCTTCTTATTATTATTCTATGTCTTAAGACTATTACTCTCGTACCCTGTGTGTGTGTTTTTTTAAAAAGCCTTTTTCTTGATAATGGCTGGAAAGTGCATCTTATTATTTGAGCACATTACAAGTTTGGTAATGTCCTATTGTTGAGACGAGTATAAATCCAAACGGTAGAATCATTCGCAAATCTCTTAAAATATTTGGAAGGCTTTCAAATCTTTTGGAATATTTTTCAATAATTTGAAATATCTAGAAATCTTTCAAATTTTTAAAAGTTTAAAAAAATATTTTATTATATAAAATGTTTAAAACAGAAAAATTATCTATGAATAGGAGCACGTATATTTATAATTTGCGGCGTGAGTTAAGTTTGTAGTTAGGAAGTTTTGGGTATGTAGGTTCGAATCCTCAGCGATTAAAAATTTTTAAACCATTAAGCATGTGATTATAGGTGCGAGTGACAATAAGTGATGGCTTATGTAGTTATGTTATGTATTAAGTGTGTTAATAATAATATCAAAACTAATTTTTTTTGTATCGGCTCCACTTATTCCTATTTTAATAAATAGCTCATCAAATCGTATAACCAGAACTTTTTATCTTTCACTAAACTGTCTTCCATATCCAATACTCTTGAATTAGTTTCATAAACTTTAAAAGCCATTTTTTTGTGTAAACCAACATTTAATATTCAACATATAACATCTTACCAACATCTCCCATCTGGATGCGTTGTGCACGAAACATGACATCTTCGTTGAAAAAGTAGTGTGGTATTGTTTCGAAAAGGTTTGGTAGACGAATTTGTTTCGTATCAGGACGATGGAGAGTTGCTATGAATAAAACATATTGAAACATTTGCTCATTCACGTTAAATCTTGCCCATACTGCAGTTTTGTAGAAAGTTTCAAAGTCTTTTGCAAAATAGAACAAGTCGAAGAGAGAAATCATCTCAGTCCTGATATCCAGATACCAGGGGGAGAACAACTCTCCACGAGGTAGGATTCCATTTTTCCAGAATTTTGTAAATTCGTTTACGACTTCCTAAAATAATGCAGCTTGTATAGATATGGATACCATTATTAGAACGTCAAGTTTCTCACATAGTAAACGGAATATAAACTCTCATATGGTATCCAGCGTTTAAGAAAAACGTGAAAAGTCAAAAGTACACCAAATTATTGGTGCAGTACATGTACGGGAAATGTGTGGGATTTTATTTTTGAAGCGGAAATTTTTTTATGTTTCATACACGAAGCAGAATGGAAATTGTTTTTTTTTATTACCGTATTTTCACTAAATTTTCTACCAAAAATTACGAAATGGCTTAGAAGTGTTCAAACGAATAATCTATTTATTTGGACTTTTGAAAAACAAATTAATATAATAGATTCTTGGTATCATTCAGGATTGCTGCAGGTCAGGGAATTCGGGGAAGTCAGGGAATATCAGGGAAAACCTGAAAGAGTCAGGGAATTTTCGATAAACTAAAGGTCAAGCTTATAAAATTCTGCAAGCCTGCTGTCACTAAAAGTTTTTAAGATAAATTAATTTTCTATTATTTATTTATTTATTAATATCAACCATGATGAAATTTAGGCTTGATAATAAGAAAGGGAAGTTGTGGTAACCGACATTGCGACTAAATAAAAAAAACTTGTAGGAAAAATGTGAAATCTATTTAGTTCTTTCTCAGAAAAATATTATTGTCATAATTTTTTTCATAGATGTCACGTTTTCGTATTGTTTTGGGAGCTAAAACAGTCTTTCGGAAGATTTATTTTATACATTGCACCATATAAGAAGTTTCTGTTATATTGAGGAATTTTTAAACAAAAATTCGCTAACAAAATTTGGTATATCTAGAGAATAAAAAATGTAAATGCAGCAAATTTTTAGAATAGAAATGTGTGTATTTAAAAAATTATATTTATCTAGCTCAGCGTACAAAGATATTTTGGATCACTGAGGGGTTTCTAATTATCAAAAGACTCTAGAATAAATACACTGACTTTGGTATGTCTTATTTATTTTTTTTTGTAGTCAAGGTTGAATTATATTTTGAACATCCATATAGTGCATTTAATTTTTTTTTTCTATATGTCAACAATTGCAAAGTCCAAGGCATGATAACCGTAATGAAAGTCAGTGCTCCATATTTTATTTCCAGTTTTGAATTTTTTTCTAGTTAATTTCAACAAATCTCTTGAATATCTCGGAACTTTACATGATAAAAATACTCGAAAAAAACTTATCAAGTTGAAGAAATGAAAAATATAGATAAATAGCAGAATTTGAAAATGCTTTGTATTGAGTTTATCTGTTTTTTTTCAAGTCCTTGCATTTTTTCTGGTATTTTTTGTTTGTCATTCAGAAGTTTCAAGGTGTTTGAAATAATTTTGAAAGCTAGCTAGAAAAAATATAATTTCAAACCCTACCAAATGACTGTGAAAAAACTTTTCCTTATTTTTAAGCTCAGTGAGATGAATATATATTTTATAAACACATAACTCAGTATTTAAAAAATTTAAACGATTTATTTTCTAGAGATATACAATCATTTACCGAACTTTTATTAGCAGAATGTCCTAAAATGCAT
>CAKNWW010290939.1:0-20066 GCA_932074435.1 Andricus kollari | reverse complement strand
CGAGAGAACACAGCTCATCCAGGCAACTCAGTCTACGTCGTCGATATCAATCCGCAAGAGAACACAGCTCATCCGCCATAAAAAATACAAAAATCATCTTAGAATAAGAGTACAATCTAGCTTAATAATGAAAATAAGAGCAACTTTTAAGTAGCCTTACAATTAGTATTATTTAGTATTATAGAAATGTATCTTTAACATGTTCTGAAAAACTTCTATGTAAATTCGTTCATCTATAATTTATAGTTTTGTAATAAAAGTCAACTGCTTAGCTTCTTGATTCATAATCATTCTTTAACTGTGATAAACTTGTAGATGATGAAACTGATACATGTTATTTTGTTTCATTAATTTGAATTATGCTACGAAATTAATTCTCTATCCTCTTTACAGAATTCAGAACTGTTGATGGGAAGTTTGCATGCCCGAGCTGCCCTACTTTGTTTAGTCGCATCAACAATCTTAGAAGGCACGTCAAATTCGAGTGTTGTCAGGATCCTCGTTTCCTTTGCCCGTTTTGCCCCTACCGTTCAACAAGGACCTTTGACGTTTACAGACACATCAGAAGAAAACATAAAGATCATAATGTGTACACCATTGACTTGTTTTCCTCCTGAAGACTCTGATTTCATTTTTAGTTGCAATAATTTTAAATTCACTGACATTGTAGCCCAAATAAAGCATGTCGCAATAATAATCAATCGTGTATTTTAATTCCTCATACATTTTCATGTAGATTCTATCATACCTTCATGAAATTTCCAGTCCTAATGCATGTTTGGTTTTTGTCTGTATTATGCGAATTACTCGTGGATGCTTTGTCTGTTCGATGTTCAAAATGATTTTAAGAATAGTCACAACTTCATTCGAGAAAAAATTGTATGTCAGTCGGATTGTATTAAAATCTATGTGTAAAGTAATAATGAAATTTGGACTATTATTATTTTCAAATTTGAAATCTTTTGCAAGTAGTATGCCCCTCCCAAATCAGTAGAATTTTTAGATTTTTGGACAACTTTTCAAACCCATTCAAGTCACATATTTCCTGAAAATCTTAAAATTAATGTCTCTTCCAAAAGCTAATTTATTATTTTCCTTTGATTTTCAGATTATGGCGAGTACATGTTTGTTGGCGAAGGGGACCAAGCCGAGGTTGTATGGGAATGCATAAATATATCTGATGAAAATGTAGAAAGCATCGCTAACCGGACAGATGAAATTTTGCGCGAAGGAAAACTAGCAAAGAGAAATAAAAAAAGAAGCCACCCAGTCAGAGAACCCCAGGTCAAGTACCTGACAAGATCTCGCTTGCGGTTACCAGAAGAGTCGACAAAAAATAAAAAAGTTCTTGAATGCCCCAACAAGTGTGGAAGTTCCTTTTTCTACCAGCACACTCTAGAGAAACATGTTCGTCACATTTGCGATCAACCCATGAGATACAAGTGTCCGTATTGTTCTCTTGTCTCTAGAAACCGTAACAACCTTAACGTTCACATAAAATTCCGTCATCCTGGGTACAAGAATTACGTGATTGACACCTTTATCGGAAAAAATGAACCACTTTTCGAAGATGAATATGATACGTCTTATGAGCAGCACATTGAACACCCTTGGAATGAGGAACATGAAATAAAGATTCTAAGCGTCTCCAGCCTTGCAAAATCTGAAGATATCAAACACGAATTTGAAGATTTCAAGGACGAATCTCTAATCAGCAAGAGATTCTTTTGTCCCAACAACTGTGGTAGCTCATACCAGCACGAATACACTTTAAAAGCTCATGTGGAGTTTGCCTGTCACCAAAATCAGGCCCTGAACAACTTGCACCTGGAAGAAGAGCAATCAGAGCCTGGAACAAATGACACGACAATGATGGAAGTTACGAAGTTTGAGACTCCTGAGGAATTGCCGAACCCCATGGCACTTGGAGAATCTTCAGAGGTTAAAAATGAAGAGGGTAAATGGGTTTGTACCAAAAATTGTGGAGGTACATTCAGCACTCGAAGCAATTTGAATTACCATCTGCGTACATTGTGTGGAGTTGAACCAAGGTTTGAGTGTCCATATTGCTCCCACCGCATGAAGCAGCCTTCTAATGGCTTCACTCATATCAAAAATCATCACCCTGATGCTCAGCTCTGTCTGGTGGATACCGTTACAGGTGAAATTGTTAGACGAAAGAAAGACATGGCAAACGCTGATATGACAAACATCGACAACTCTACACCTAAAGTTCCCGAGCCTAAAAAAAGCTCTCCAACAAAGCTGGCAAGAACTTGTCAGAGCTGTGGAAAGGTATTCAAATTACATCATACCTTGACAAGACATCTTGCTGAAGGCTGTGGACAACCACCTCGTTTCAAATGTCCCTGGTGCGATTACCAAGTAAGGAGACTTTCGTATGCTTTCTTCCACGTGACCAAGAATCATCCAGGCTTGAAGGTCTACATGGTGGATTTGCTCACTGGAGAAAGCATCACCGATTCCACTCATATAAAAAAAGAAGTCGTCGAAGAGGTTAAGGAAGAGAAGCCACTTGCTCCTAATCCAGTGCACTCTTTAAGACCCAAGAGAGCCCAGACTTCTGTTCCTGCTGGTCTTCAGAAAAAGAAGCTGATGTGTCCAAAAGGCTGCGGTCAGTACTTCTTCTTTAAACCAAGTCTTCAGAAGCATATTAAATACAAATGCAAAAAAACTACTAAACCTTTCCAAAGCTCAGAATCTGCTCGATTCAAATGTTCTTACTGCGTCAATAGTTTTGTTCATCGTACGAGCGCACTTAGACATCTACGGACCCATCATCGCGGTAAGACAAAGATTGTGATTGATACCCATGTGGAGGAAATCGTACCCGAGACTCCTGCAGCAAAAGTACTTGAACGCAATCAAGAGAAAAAGACTCAAACGCGGACTTTAAAGACTCAGAAGGAGAAAACCGATAAACTGCCAAAATCGACTGATAATCAAAATGATACTGAGAAGACTGACTCGAATTCTCAGGATACATCCGAGCTGATTCACTGCCCTAACAAATGCGGAAGTATGTTTGAGCATAGTTTCAATATTAGTCGTCATTTGCGTCAATCCTGTTCTAAAGTTCGTCGCTTCAAGTGTCCACATTCACAGTGTGCTTACCGTTCACAGCAGTTCAATTTGGTTGGAAAGCACATCAAGAGGACTCATCGGCTGAGCAAGATTTACGCCTATGATATTTTCACCAAGCAATTTGTCTACTCAGAACCTAAACGTCGACCACGGGCTTTGCCGCCACCTAAAAAGGTTATACAGGAACCTGCTGTCTCATCAGAACCAGAAGTTGAACAGAAATTGGATTCAGTAGTTCCTAAAACATCTGCTAAAAAAACTAAAGTGCCGAACCGCTATCCGTGCCCTAACAATTGCGGAAAATCTTTCTTATTGGAACGCTCCGTAGACACTCACTTGAGACTGATTTGTGGCCGTAGTCCTCGATACAAGTGTCCGTATTGCAGCCAAGTATGCAGACATCAAGGGAATATAACTATCCATATAAAACACCGACATCCTGGAAGAAGAAGTTATTCGATTGACATATTGAAGAAGAAAACACCTAAGGAAGCAGGCAAGAAGACAAGGAAAGAGAAAAAGACTGAAGAAATTCAGGAAGAAGCGGAAACGGAACAACTGCAGATTGCAACTGGATCAGATGACATGGATGATCAAAATGTCCCTAATAACGAAACCTCTGAGGCTATCTTCCAGCCTCATTTTATGGATGTACCTGCTATACAGAAGGCCAAGAAGGCTAAGATGGCCAAGATGGCCAAAAAGGCCTTGCCTATGATGAAACAAAGATTGGATTGTCCTAATAAATGCGGTCGTAGTTTCATATCAGCTCAAAGATTAAAAGTACACGTGAAATCAAACTGTAAAAACGCTCCCACTTTTAAGTGTCCATACTGTGAGACAATTTGTGCACATTCGTGGAACATCTCTATGCACATTAAACACCGTCATCCTCAATTTTATAGTGCTAATAAGCAGCAAGCTATTGGGACCGATGAGATTCAGCAAAATAATGAGGATTTGAGACAACAAAACGGAACGGGCGAACAATTGATGAATCCGAATGAAGAGATTGCAGGTGGGTCACAGGAAGTAGATCATTTAGAACAAAGCAGCAATATTGACGTTGCTAACGATATTGAAGAGGATGTGGAGATGGAAGAAAATGTAACCGAAGATGTGGAGATGGAAGAAAATGTAACCGAGGATGTCGATAACGACAATGCTATCCAGATGGAAGCTACTAACGACGTGGATAATCTTGAGGTTCCGAATGACGAAGATGAAGATATTGAATTTGAGCTTGAAGATGAAAACGAGATTGAACAAGAGACATCACATGCAGAAGAGTCAAATACCATAGCCAATGTTTCCCTAAATACGAGTAACTCGATCAATCCAACTTCACCGAAAAAATTTCCCTGTCCTAATAATTGCGGCAGTTTTTATTCTAATGCCAACAGTTTGAAGACTCATGTACGTTACGCATGCGGGCAAAGTCCACGATTCAAATGTCCCTATTGCACGTCAATCACTCGCCAAACTTCTAATGGTTATGCACATGTAAAGAAAATGCACGAGGGTCGTCAAATTTATCTGATTGATATTGTCACCAATAAGTTCATTTGTGGATCGAGGTATCAACCGTCTATAAAAACAGCAGAGGTTTTTGAAGATCAAAATGTTGGGCAGAATGATCTTGTTGAAAAACACAATGCTCTTGCTAACCAAGACCTTGTTGGCATTGATCAAGTTGAAGCTATGGCTGATGATTCAAACGATGAACCTGATGAGCCAGATGAACCTATTGTAGAAGCTGAGGAGGAATTTGGAACACCTGGCACGGATGCATCGCCAAAATCATCACCAGAGAAGAACAAACCTTTCAACTGTCCTAACAACTGTGGCAGTTCATTTAGCCATGAGTACAGCTTAACCAGACATATTAGAGATCAATGTGGCCCTCCTCGTTACAAATGCCCCCACTGCTTCTACATCACTAGACAGCCCTCGAATGTGTACACTCACATAAAAAAGAAGCATCCTGATGAGAGAATCTACATGATTGATACTGACATGAACCAAAGCTGCGACGAACCAGGATCACCTCCTGGAGACGATGAAAATTTATTATAGGTGTGTAAAAATTTGTTTTAATTTTGAAGGGGGGGTCAAAGCATGTTTTTCCTATGAAGAATTGAGGATTGCCTAGCTTGGCAATTGCTCTGGTTGATCATGCCCAAATTGGCTTCATGACTGTTTCATTGAGGGATACCATTGAATACATAAATGTACTGTATCAAGTTGGAATTTTCCTTTTCCGCGAAAATAAAATGATCTTGTTTTTGTAAACGCCCACTCTGTATCTTGTTCTTTGCTAACCCAAGCATTTTTTGATTTATTTTTCAGATATCACTGCACATGCGTTTGGGGTTCCTCGCTCAGTGCCATTGATACATACGTGTTCTACTTGTAAGAGCACTTTCCAAAGGAAGAGTAGTCTCGTAAGGCATATGCGCTACACTTGTGGCAGCGAACAACGCTTTAAGTGTCCATATTGTTACAGTAGAAGTAATTTAGCTAGTAATGTGTATAAACATGTTCGCTGCTTTCACCCGGAACGCGAAGTTTTTACTATTGATGACGTAATGCTTTGTAAAAAACAGCCCTAAGTGGTAAATAAACGCATATTTTTTAGCACAACTCTACCTCTAATCAATTTTCCTCGACAATGCTTATTCGTCAAATATTTTCTAATACTTTATTAAGAGTTTCTTTATTTGACACTATTCGTTTGTGTTTTGCAGTTTAAAAATATATTCTATTCGTTAGATAATGATTTTAAATTATAATCTAATTGGGTTCTTGTGGATTTTATTGGAGCACATTATTGAATTTCTAATTGGTACTATTTTGATTTGTAAATATAAGTTTAATGGACAAAATTTTGATTTAACTTGGCTTTCTTTCTGATAAAAGAGTTTTAATACTAACAAAAGAGTAAGAAATGTACGACAGTTATTAATGCAAATTGCCTTTTTGTTTTCAGATTTCTTAGAAAACGACTCAACGTATTCACCAGTCGATTATGAAGCTTCGCGAAAACATTCTCAAGGGATTGTGTTTGCCTGTCCAACTCACAATTGTTCAAAAACGTTCAGCTGGAAGGGAAACCTTAGCAGACATTTGCGATACGAGTGCAACGTGCAACCTCGATTTCAATGTCCGCATTGTCAATATAGATGTAAAGTGAAAAGCGATGTGGGGAAACATATAGTGAGGCGACACAAGGGTTTAGAAAGTTTTGTTGTAGATTTATTGCAAACACCTATTCCTAATGCAACTCGATGGTAGAGTTTAATAAAATTAACAAGTTCTTTTGTAAAAAGGAATTCTGGTTGTTTTTTATTCCTGCAGACATCACCTAGAACAGTAGAACCCATTTTTCAATATGTTCAATAAAGTTAATATCTGTTCGTATTTTGGAATCTTTGTATTAAAATTCTAATTGATGCGATTAAATATTGTTACAGGGATGATTCGACTATGGGATCATCAAATTGCTCCAGAAGATTCTTTTGACCCACAAAGAAATACACAAAATTGCAATACAACCCAACCTATAGAACAAAGCAATAGACCATTTGTTTGTCCAAATGTGGGGTGCAACAGCATGTATAACAGGAAGAATAATTTAACTTATCACATGAGAAATACATGTGGCTTGAGACGTCGATTCAAGTGCGGATTTTGCAATTATATGTGTAAAGTGAAGTCTGACATTCGTAGACACTCTTTAAAAAAACATGTAGGCAGGGAGGTTTACGTGATTGACTTGTACAAACAGATCTTATGATATTAATGATGTGATGGATACATATATGAGTTAAAGAATAAGGAACTATTTAAATAATTGGTTCAACTGTTGTCGTTTCAAGTTTAAAGTCTGTAAATTTAACAGTTTACTTTTACAATAGCGGAAAATGCAAGAAAATGTGTGATATTATGAAATTGTTTTTTGGTCATCTTCTGGTTCTGTATCCATGACTAATAAAAAATGTAAAAGAAGATGCTTTAGCTGTTTCGCATGCATTAATAAAGGTCCAAAAGAAATCTTGAAAGACTTTGGATCCCTTTTTTACTCCAAGGTCTAACCAGTATTCAGTTTCATTTTAATTCTCCTGAACACATTTTTGTTTTCTCCAGAAATGACTAATTATCACTTTAAAAACTAATTTTCAATTTAAGAAGTAGTGAAAAAGGTGTGATGTTTCTTGCTGACTTGTGAGAGTGTAACTACATTTATTTTTTCTCTCCTAGACTTGCACTCTCATCTCATCTTCGCTGGAAGGGAAGACTACATGAGAAAAAATTTTGAAGAAATGCACCAGAGTTCACAAGAGGACGTTTTAGCGGAATTTGATGTATCTCCAAAGAGAATGTTTCCCTGTCCAAAATGCCCAAGCACTTTTCGACAAAAACCGAGTCTTACAAGACACATAAAATACGAGTGTTCTCAGCCACCGAGATTTTCCTGTCCCTATTGTCAGCACCGAAGCAAAAAAACTTCAGATATTTATGTCCATGTCCGTAGAAGACATATCGATTGCCAAGTTTTTGCGATCGACATTCACGGCGATCCCAGCGATGGTAGCTTACATCGAGTGCCATAATGTAAACTACAAATTTTGGATTTTTTAAGTCATGTGTAGCAGAGCAAGAATTTAAAACAGTCAATATTCAAGTATTTTTTATATTTATGTAATAAATTGTAAGTTGTTTGTATGAAGAGGTTTTTATATATACTTTTACTACTTTAAAAATTGCTTTTAAAAAGTTTTGCGTTGCTGAAACATTTATGGTCCTATCCTGATATTTACTACTGTACAGAACTTTTGTAAATATTTATTTAATAAAATTGTATAATGTGAATCTATATTCTTTCATTTTGTTATTTAGCTAGAGAAAATGGGTTAAAAATAGGTTTCAGGATTGTGTTAACGAGATTGTACAAAAATGGTTTAATTCAATCTTGTAACTTCGTGTTTATGTTTGCATGATGGGTTTATTCTTGTATCTTCAGTCTGCTTAAAAAATCATTGTTACTTTGAAAAGCAAAACTATTCATTGCACAAACGCAATCACCGTGCAAGCGTTACAGTTTTCAGTTTTCTGCTTCAACACGTTATACTGCGCTCACTTTATTGTTTTATTTAACTTAAGATTTTTTTAAATTGGCTTGTTTTGTATAATTTTGGTTGATTACAATTTAATTGAATCAGATTCTTTATTAAAATTTGGTTTCATCAACAAAATTGATAGATTCAAGAAACTGCTTTCGTCTGAGAAGAAAGAAATTCTTCAAATTCAGTGTAAGCAACAGGTGTAGTAATTGCAAAATTAATAGTGCGCGAAAGAGGCAGGAATTTCCAGTTAGAATACTTATTTAAGATGCGTTAAAGTTGTTTTCCTTGCTAACAAAATTTCCTTATTTTTACAGCACTTTTTCAACTTTGTTCTGTGCCCTGGATCGAAGAAAAATCCACAGGAAGAAGTTCAAGAAAGTCGAGGACGCGATTTCCATGTCCACGCTGTCAAAAAAGTTATACGACTAAAAGTGCAGTTACGGCTCATTTTAAATACGATTGCGGCCGACCGCCGAGATTTCAATGTCCCTATTGTGGAAGGCTTAGCAAGAAAAAATTCAATATACAGGATCATATTCGTCACAAACATCCCTCTAAATCGGTTATCTGTAACACTCTCTTTTGAGTGAAACCAAAGATCTAATTGTATATAATTGACTTAAAGTGGTCCAAAATAAGTTGCTGGTTGGAAATTCACGGGCTTATTTTTTTAGAGTCATTTTCCAGCATTGGAAAGCAATTGCTCCTCTTATGGAGTTTAGAATGTAAAAATACTTCTTTTTCAAGTTTAATTTTTCATAAGAAATTGTGAACCTTTTTATTCAATCTGAGAGTTATTTATTTTTATAGATTTCAATATGGATTTTATCAACTTTTTGCATTTCAGAAATATTATCTCTCAGAATAAAATTGGAAAAGAAAAGCACAAATGGTCAAACATGTACAACAAAAACAGGCGTTTAACAAACAGGGGAAAACTGATAATTTTACCGGAAGTTCGCCCGTATATTGACAGTTAAAGACTTTATGGCTAGTGCAATAAACCGCCGAGTTTAATCATTTTGGAGATACGAAATACAAACGGACCTAATAAAACACGGTATGCAGGTAGACAAGCAATAAAAGCAGTCGATACTTTGACAAGAATCTTTAAAAAATTTCCGACTATTCTATTAAAAAACAAAACAAAAATAGGTATATTTGTTTCGGCTGGGCTATACATATTTGGCGGCGGTGAATATCCAAACAGCCACATATTTTGTGCCATGCTAATAATGGTCTTTAATAATAATAATTTATGTCGTCATTGACGATACTACGCTTGTTACAAAAAAAATGTCTTCGGTTATTTATCAGATTATTAATGTACAAAGTTTGTTCTTAGTAGCTAAAGAAAAATATTTTTATCTAAGAGTTGTGAGTGTGATATGAAGTCAAAAATTCTGTATTTTCATTATTTGACAATTTGGTTTTGAGCACCTGATGTGTTTTGTTTCTGTTGTGAATAGTGCAAAATAAAAGGGTACAGTTTGCAAAAGAGTTTATTTAATTATTATAGCTGCAACTATTTGCATCCACAACTATTCTCAAATGAAGAACTAAATTCTTCAAAGAGATTTCACATTTCCAGTTACACTAGCCACATTTTCTATAACCTGATAAAAATCTCTAATATAAGTTTTCCTCTTTTTTTGAATCTAATTGACACTCGATATACATTTTTTATAGGTGGCATGTATGGGTTCCACTATCAAGAAGAAAACTTCGAGGTTCAGTTTAACCCGGTTACCGGCAAGTTTCACTGTCCCAAATGTAATAATGGCTATGGGAGGCGGGACAACATGGTGGGACATTACAGATACCAGTGCGGAAAAAGTCCCAGGTTTCAGTGTCCATATTGCGGCAGACTTAGCAAGAAAAAATTCAATATACAGGGTCACATTCGTCACAAACATCCCTCTAAATTAGTTGTCTGTAACACTTTGTTTTAAATGGGACCAAAGATCTAATTCCATACAACGGTCTTTCATAATAATAATTTATGTCGTCATTGACGATACTACGTTTCTTCCATAAAAAAATGTCTTCGGTTATTGATCAGATTATTATTGTACAAAGTTTGTTATTAGCAGCAAAAGAAAAATATTTTTATCTAAGAGTTGTGTTTGTGTGTGAGATTGAGATGATGTTGAGAATTCTGTATTTCATTATATTACGATTTTGTTTTGACGACCTGATACGTCTTGTTTTTGTGGTGAATTGTGCAAAATAAAAGGGTACAGTTTTCAAAAGAGTTTATTCAATTATTATAAATACAACGTCCACAAATATTTTCAAAAGAAGAACTTAATTCTTCAATTTTATGGGATTTCGCATTTCCGATTACATTAGCCACCTTCTCTGCATGATTATCGAAAAATCTGAAAGATGCAGAATCCTGATAAAAATCTTTAATATAAGTTTTTATATCTTTTGGAATCTAATTGACACTCGATATACATTTTTTGTAGGTGGAAAACATGGTGGGCTGCATTTTCAAGAAGACAACTTCTGGCAGAAGCTCGAGGTTCAGTTTAACCCGGTTACCGGCAAGTTTCACTGTCCTAAATGTAATAATGGCTATGGGAGGCGGGACAACATGGTGGGACATTATAGATACGAGTGCGGAAAAAATCCCAGGTTTCAATGCCCTTATTGTCCTATGTGCGCCAAAAAAAGTTCCAACATCTACCAACACGTCAGAACTGTTCATCCTAACGAGCAAGTCACACTTGTTAGACTCTATTGAATTAAAATTTCATTCAATCTTCGTACAATTGTTATAATTTGCATTTACAATTGCCCTGGAGGAATTGTTTTTCAGTGTACGTATTTAGTTTTTGTTAGAAGACATATATGTATTATTTACATATCAGAATGTATCATCGAAATCATCGATTGCTTTTAAAAGAATGTGGAAATTGGTCATCGTCATAGTAAGGAGGTAAAGAGCTGTAAATATTTGTATAGAAAACAACACAATTGTAAAAATTAGGTTAAAACTGAAAGTTTCATACCTTACAAATAAAAAAGAAAATTAGTGCTTCATTAAAATATATTTTAATCGAGTTTATGATATTTTCATTCATCCAAATTTATCATTTCCCAAATTTCCTGGCGAAAATCGATCTTCGAGTTTCAGTTTTAATAATGCGGTTTTCTGAATTTTGCACGTAGAAATATTAAAAAATATATATTTTCTGTTTAATTGATACTTATTTTGAAAAATCGTCATCGATTTCAGAGTTTTTACTTTGAAACTAGAATTTACATTTATTGAAGAGAATTTGTTTCGGAATATATGAATTAATTTTTAGTTGAAGAATGAGAATAGTGTTTAGTCGAAAAAACAAAATTATTTGGTTCTTTTACAATAGGGTAACTCGTAACATTCCTTTTTTTTTATTTGATAAAACTTGAAGTTGCGATTTTATGATAAAATTGAGAGTAAAACTCTAAATTCACCCCCATTTTTTAAAATTATGAAACAAAAAATAATATCTATACTGCTCTACCAACAATTTCTGGTATTAGGAAAACAAATCGTTGGCAATGCTTTTTTATAATTATGAAATCGAAAATACATGATATCTTATTATTTTATATTTATTAGAAAAAATAATTTCTAAACTAATAAATAATATATGTGCTGACTTTAACATTATCAAAATTTGGTATTAAAAATTAGAATTAATTTGAACTGCATTTGAAAGAAATTGTTGTCAGTAAAGTAAATCATTTTATTGTAAGATTCATAATTTAATAAAAAAAAAATAAGGTTGGCTTTTAACTTTTAATCTCAATTTTGTCATAGAATTGTAACTTAAAGGGTATTAATAACTCTCTTCAATTTTTCACGAAACTGAACAAAATTTGATTTTCACATGATACCCCGATAAAGGATTTCATGCATTTCACACGATGGAATAATTAAAGCTATAAAATTGAAATCCGATTAAGGTCCCAAAACAATTTATTTGCTTTGACCAGAATTTTTTTCATTGAAGGTATAGAAGAATATTAATCAGAATGTATCAAAGAGTTGTAGATTTTTTACTCTTTTTACAATCAGACATTGTTTTCAATTAGCTAATTTTGAATATTAGGATCCTCAGATCCAAATTTAAAATACTCAAAAAGGGAACCAGTCTTTTTTTACTCATAAGAAATAGTATTTTTGCATAAAAATATATTTGATTATAATTTTAATAATATTTGTTATTTAAATAATTTTAATAATAATTAGACCTAATATTATCAGAATTTTTTAGGATGAGATGGGTTGGATTTAATTTCTTGTGTATGCTTTGTGATGAGCTTGTAGATTTTCTGAGCTAAAATTCTTCGACTTTAAATATAAAAAAAATGCTTATCTCTTGCATTTTGAAAGTAGGAATATTTTTTTATCATTCACGTTCAATGCTGGTACTAAATACAAAAAATCATCATCGGTTTCAGACTTTTGGCGCCGTCAACGTGAACAGCTTATCGAACAGAAGGACGGCAGTAGTTCATCAGCATCTCAAAACGAAAAATCCAAGTGTCCAAAATGCAATAAAGTTTTTTCTCACAGTTATTCCATGTACAGACATTACAGATACGAATGCGATTCTCTGCCGAGATTCGCATGCCCCTATTGCCATCATGTTTCCAAGTGGAGCCATTCTATTTATAACCACATACGGAAAATACATCCTGGACAACCCGTTACTCTCAACAAGCTTTACTAGCATGAGGAAACATTTTCAAGAGACTGGTTACTGTACATATATTTTTTTTACATAATAAAGAGAGAGAATAATTTTAAACTTTGGTTTAGTATTTAAAAAAATGCTCTGCCCTGAACAGTATTTTTAAGATTCATAATGCTGGTTTTCTTTTGCTTCGTGGGTCTCATTCATTTTTCGTACGTTACTCTTTTTGATTTGTTTTTCTCTTAAACTAAAATTTAAAAAATTATTTCAGGAAACTTTGAGAAGCTCCGCTGTCCACGATGCTCACACTCTTTTTTAACCTGGGAAAGTATGCAACGCCACTTGCGGTCTCACGCCGATATTCACGAAAGTCGTTTTCACTGTCTATATTGTGATTATTGCTCGAAATATAGTAGTAATATTTATAAACATGTTCGACGAGTGCATAAGTTAGTCACGATATCAAAGGGGACAAATAAATGTTTCAATAGATGAATTTTTACTGTCTCGTGTCTTTCTTTTAATTTGATCATTTACATTGCAATTGTAATCCAAAGAAATACATTCTACTGAAATTCAGTTTTATTTTCATGTGCGTTTTCAGATAGCAGCTCTGGAACGAAAAAAAAACAGGTTATTTTGTCCTCGTTCTAGTACTGAATTCATTATGGTGTCAAAAATGTGGAAACACTGTTGACACCTTTATGGATATTGTGATAAAAAAGATAAGAAGAAGGCTGTCGGCAGACACGTTTCTCACTGGAATTCAGACAAGAAGAAAACATGCTTTGCGACTCTACTGATACTATGTATCAAACATTTTAAATAAATCTGATTCTTGTCATTTTGAAAATTCAGTTTTTATAGTTTTGCCAGTTATGCTAGAAATTCTTCTTGTTTTATCAATTTTTCAAGAGTAAAGAAATAAGATCGAACTCTTAAACCAGAAAATCTGCAACTTCAGACAGATTACTTTGATTTGATTTTCTCTGTGTGCCGTCTGTTTTCTTTTGGAGGAAATCAGAAAACTGACGAGAGAAATTTTATTGTTCATAGGTGGTATCACATACGACTCACACATCTTGGATATCTTAAGGACGAACACAAATTTGAGTGGAGGAGCAGAAAAACAGGGAAATGGTCAACCCATTTTTCAAGGGCCACAGATGGCTTATCATTGTCCACGATGCAATGCTGGTTACACCTATAAGAAGACCCTCAAGACTCACATGAAATACGATTGTGGTCAGGAGCCCAGATTCCAATGTCCCTATTGCTTCAAACGCGATAAATGTTCCTCTAATATTTACAAACATGTCAGAATGAGGCATGATGGGCTTCCAGTGAGAGTGATCAGAAACTAGTTTGTTCGTCCGATATTCAAAATCTCAACCCACAGTGTAAAACTTCCAAACAATAATGCGCTTAATTAGTTTTAAAACGGATATTGGGTCAGTATCCTTCAGTATACTTCAATTTGAGTCTCAGATTTGAATCTCCAAGAGGCAAAGGTTTTTGTACGAGGGTTGTTTCACCATTTCAGATAACATAATTTTGTATAGATCAGTTCAAGCTTAACTGAGAGTGCTTCATTTTCCGTTGAGTTGTTTAAGAAATATAAAAATCAGTCCGAGAAAGGACCGCAAGTAAAGGTGCCAATAGCTTGAATTTGAGCCGTCCTCGAAGAAAATTGGACTAAAAGAATAGCTTCCATCATAGGGGTGTTTTTTTACCCTTCAATTTTCCTATTCCTTCCGCTTTCGTTCCAAATGATGGTTTGGTAAAATTTTGGAATTCAACCGATTTTTCCCCAGGTTCTCAGTATTTTTCTACGCCTAAACATTAAATATTTGTTTTGAGGCAAGGTAAGAGACGGACAGATGCTGGCACGAGATTATAGGGGTCTCTTAGAAACCCTAAACATTGTTAAGAATTGGTAGCGCGCTTCTAAGCATCGTTAAAACAATTTTTATTTTAACATTACTAAAACTATCTGAGTTTGGAAACAACCCTATTACAATCAATGAAACTTTTAAAGAGACCTGTAGTTTTATTAAAAAATTTGTAAATATCTCGATCGTACTTTAAAGTTTTGATTTTCACAAAACTTGTGAGCTGACATGTTTTTAATTAGTCTTCCGTGCTGTATTGTCTGAATTAATATTTATTCTTTAAATGACGTTTCTTACAGTAGTACTTCCTGTTAGTCAAAATATTTATTTATGAAGGTTTACAAATAGCAATTTAGTTGCAGATGCATCCATTATTTGATGATGTATGTCAATCTACTTTTAAATAAAAATATATAAAAACGCATAATAAATAAGCTGATTTAATGATCTTTTTAGTCTTTACAAAAAAATTTATGTTTTTCAAAATTAATTTTCCCTTAACTATGAAAAAATTCCGTATTATTAATCATTGTAGAAAGAACTCAACTCGAACTCAACTCGAAAAATTGAAATAAAAAGCAAATAAATCATTCTTTCTTTTCAGATTTCATCTCGTCAAATGGAATAGTGTCTCAGTAAGGTGCTGAATCTGTCTGTTAATATTGAAAGCATATTTTAGTTATTAGAATACTAATAAACAAATGTGTAGTTTTAATTTGCAATCATTTCATGTATGCTACCTTAACATTTTTTTCAAATAAGGAATGTTATGTATTAAGGGAAACCTTTCAATTGTAGCAGTTAGAATATCCTTGGAAAGTAGCAGGTGGAAAACGAATATTTATTTTTTTACTTACCCTATTCTTTTCTTATTTTCTTTTTCAGTGTGGAGGCATGACTTATACAACCCTGAAAATGTGCAAAGACTGGCTTGTCCTAGGTGTACGAAAATGTTCAAGAGAAAAAAGGATCTCAATTATCATATTAGACATTTTTGCGGTATTGGAATTCGTCTCAAGTGTCCGTACTGTGAAAAATATTGTAAACATTCTGGTAGCATTGCATATCATATAAAAACTTATCATAGTGGAAAAAGTGTATACTACCTCAAACTAGTTTAGTTAAATTTATCAGGTTCACGCCTAGCCTGCAATTAATTCTTGAAACCTTTTTTATTATCTAGATGTAATTTAGGTATGAATTTTGATTTTAAAAATTTAGTTTCAAAATTAACTATGAGTTATTATTTCCGAATTCAAATTGTTTTGCAATAAATGATACTCCTGACTACTTGTTGTATTTTTTGTTGTAAACTAAGTCGTATTTATATTTAGGCTTAGAGGATCCTGGAATATTTTGAGTGAGTACAAGTAACTAAAGTAGGAAGATAGTTATCAGTTTCCGTCTTCAGAATTTTTTTTTGAAATGCTCGATTCGCTTATAGATGTACATTTTGTTATCATAATCTGTTTGTCTTCATCCGCCTGGGATTGAGAAGTGTTAAACTGCACGGAGCAATTTTTATATAACCCTGCATTTTATTAGTGACACTCGATTTTGATTTTTTTTCAGGCGCTTTCTTCCAAATCATGAAGTGGAACTCAACGAATGCATCAGAATCTATGCAGGACAACCCCAGCGAGGAAAATTCTAGATATAGGCTTCATTTAAATGAAAGAAAAAAATACGAATGTTTGAATTGCAGTCGACGCTTCACTCAAAAGACAACCATAATGAGACACCTGCGGTATTTTTGTCTGAGAGGTCATCAATACAAGTGCCCCTATTGTGACATAAAAGGCTCGTGTTCCTCAAATATTTACAGACATGTCAGGGCTAGACATACTGGAAGAGAAGCTCGTGCCATTAAATTATTCTCTTCTATGGATCCACGTAGGCTAACTTAGTTTGTATTTATAATTGCAAATTAGATTAATGAGATTGAAAACAAAATCATTGGTACCTTTTGAGAGACCTAGTTATAGAATCGTGTATTATAAATGTGTCGTTTATTCGTAATATATAATATATATGTGCCAATGGGTCTTATTATTGTCCCTAATATTTAATCGAATAGATAAATTATAGGAATTTCCGAGATTTGTTTTTTTCAGATAGTTTTTATAAGCTGAGAAAAAAGATTCTCTGAAGTTACAATGTAAAAATTGTACTAGATACTAATTTTTTTTAATTCAAACGAGGCGTATGAATATTTCCCAAATTATATTTTCCCTGATATACATTTATTTGTCCTAATTGCCAATTTTCTCAATTTCTATTTAAAAAAATTACCATTTCACATAATTTGTATTCTTCCGAATAAGCACATAACCTAAAATTCATTTATACGAAACATAAATATTCTTCCTAAACTGGCGTCAGACATTCTGATTGGCTGATACGAATTTCGCGGCTGTATTCAGCCAATCAGAATGCCAGGCACGATTTTAGGAAACAGTGAGATTATGGCAGATGGCGTTTCGTATAAATGAATTTCAGGTTATGTGCTTATTCTGATAAAATAAAATTATGTCACATAGTAATTCGGCACAGTCGGACATCGATTCTATGAACTTTTCGGGGCGAGTGGTTCAATTTATCGAGGTCGATCGGAAGGGAAGTGAAATTGCGCAGTAGACATGTACGCAGGAATAAGTAATGGCGGGCTTTTTGAATCTCTGCGCATCATCTGCGCGAATGTCAAAAACAATCAGGGCGGCTAGTGGTGGGGGTATATCGAGGTTCATAGAATCGAGGTCCCACTGTTTTATAAAAACTTTCTCAAATTATAATTCGGTAGAAAAAAAAGTAATTCGGAAAAATAAGAAATAGATAAAGTAGCAATTAGGATAAATAAAAATTATAGCAAATTGCCATTTACAAAATTTAACATTTTAACAATATGTACTTTTACTGTAATTTATTGTATTTTTTTATAAGTATACTTTTTCCCAAAGTAGTAAAATTTGAGTTAATTTATTTTCTGTTTATTAATTTAATTTGTAAATTCTGTACATAATGGTCTGTGACTAACAGATGGAATTAATATTTTGGAATGAATGTAGCTAAACTTAGACACTCGAGGTTGAAAGATTGAAGCAAAATTATAATAGTAACTCGTCAATATTGAACTTTGCAATTGAATTTTCAGGTACTGGCCAAATCTTTCACCAAAGATGTGCGACAAACCACAATCATTTCTGTCCCTTCTGCTATCGTGGTTTCACTCTTAGGAAGAATATGTTACGACATTTACGTTTGCGCTGTCCACAAACGGCAGAAGGATATCAAAATTTTGCTCCATAATGATCAAACATCGAACCTATATATAGATTTAAAAAAATATTTTTTTAAGTGACAAACATTTTACTAATGTTACAAATCACGAGCTTAAAACCTATTCAGAATTTAAGTTATTAGACATTTTCTTTCAAAATTTTTTTTAACAAAGGTATTTATATTGAGTTTTATGAATAAGACTTGACAAAATTGTATTTAAGTGCTTTCTTCGTATATTTGTATAAATTAATAAATATTAGAAACTAACTTTTTGTCGCTCTTTTTTTCTACCAAATTCCCATTCGAAAAAAATCTTCAAATTTTCACAAAATGATAAATGGGCTATGGAGTTTGGGATTAATTGACATGAAATTGGACTAACCAACTTTATCTATTATCTTGGAAATAATCTTTACGTAAGTAGATATTTACCTGGGTCCATATTGACTCATTCTGGGACTGGTATATAAACTTAATTGATGAAATTTCTCCCCTCTAATTTTTCTCTCTTACTTTTCAGATTTTTTTCTCTCAAGAAGCTACCGTCAGAAAAACCACCTGTGTGGTCAATGTGGTAGAGGGTATGTAAATGCCAAGGATCTGAAGAGACACCAAAACTACGAATGCAATCGCAATCCTCGTTTTCAGTGCCCCTATTGCGCGAATACGAAAGCGAAATACCGATCGAAGATCTATACCCATATTCGCCACTGGCATCCTGAGAAGGAAATTGCGGTCATCGATCTCGAAAATAACGAATAAAACATTCTTTTAAGTTTTTGTGTAAAATAATAAATTGATAAAGTCTACAAATTGTATAACACATTTCTATCAATTAATTTTCATTTTAAAATACTCGAAATAAACTTTGTTTCAGCCTAAGGTACCGGGTGCATTTGTCGAGTGAGTTGCCGCGATGGGTAACGTCTTTCTGAGGCTCGATTCTCCGCAGATGTACATTTTTTTCAGAGTAGTTAACCTGAAAGTATTCCACATTGATTTAAAGCAAAACAATAATAGCAGAAATTTGATTCGAAATATAATTTAAAAAAAAGTAATTATTAGTCTTCTCTATGATTTGGCACTTTTCTATGAATTTTTGCTATAAAGAGGACTTGTGTTTTCAGCATTTCCTGTTTTCAACATGAGTCAATGTGAGTATACAGCAGTTGAACCTGGGACCAGGCGAAGAAATTCCAACATTCCAGTGCAAGACATTCATGCCAAAGGAAATTATCAGTGCCCCAAGTGTTCAAATTCATACAGATGGTATCGTGGATTACATAGGCATATAAAATACGAATGCGGAAAATTGCCCCGTTTTCAGTGCCCATATTGCCCATATATTGGAAAACACCGCTCTCATGTTTATTCACATATTAAAACAAATCATCGCGATAATGCTGTATATGCTCTAGACATCCAAAATGATAATAAGGATCTGTAATTATCATGTCTTCTGAAAATTCCGGTATCGAAGATTCGAGAATGTTATTCAAAATTCAGATTTTTTTTATTGCAAGAAAAAATATTTTTTTATTTATTTACACAATTGGCAATTCAATATCGCAAAATGGGGCTAAGCGGCTCGTTTTTAAATGTTTTTTTTACAATAAAGTGAAAGAAGGAATTTAAATGTGATATAATTAAATGTTTCAAAGGTATAACCTCTATATGGCCTTCTTTCGTGCGATAAAGCACTAACATACATTTAATTAATAAACAATTAAACATTGAACATTTCCATAAATGCACCAAACAAGCTTTAAAATAAAGCTTATTATTTGTGAAAAATACAAAAATCACTAATCTTAAAATTGACTATTCAGAGAATGAGATAATTAAACGAGATGATCCTCAAAGAATGTGGTACGGGGGAGACACTAGTAAATATATGGGAAAGAAATCAGCTAAGGTGGTTCGGACATCTTGAAAGAATGAAAAATGAACGACTGACAAAACAGGTGTAT
>CAKNWW010290686.1:0-10493 GCA_932074435.1 Andricus kollari | reverse complement strand
TGAAGTGAGTGCGAGCCCGCCCTGCCTTTAAGATTTCATTTTATAATTAAATGTTTTGCTCCAACATTGGACATTTCATTATCTCTTCGCAGAAAATCTGAAAGGAGAGTTGGAGTCTTACATAGAAAAATGGGACGGAAAGGTGAGATTGATAAGGAATCACGAGAGACAAGGTTTGATACGAACGAGATCGCGAGGAGCTCGAGAAGCGACAGGAGAAGTTATTGTCTTTTTGGACGCTCATTGCGAAGTCAATGTTAATTGGTTGCCGCCTCTATTAGCCCCAATTGCTGTGAATAAGTTTGTAATTTTTAACATATGTATAAAATTTAAGGATTTTAACAACTTCTACATTTCTAATTGAAAATTATGTGTACAGCAACGTTATGACTGTTCCCGTAATCGATGGAGTTGATCACAAGACTTATGAGTACCGACCAGTTTATCAGGAAGGACACCTATATAGAGGAATTTTCGAATGGGGAATGTTATATAAGGAAAATGAACTACCTAATCGGGAATCTAAAACCCGTCCTCACAACAGCATGCCATACAGGTATTAAAAATTGTGATAAACGATAATGCATTTGTGGCAAGTATTTAATGCATGATACTAGGCATATTAAAGAACCTAAAACTTGAAAACTGAGTCGTAAAGCCTTTGAAAATTATTTCCAAGAATCTGACGATCAAATTTGGACAATAAACTCTTAAATGTCTATTCAAATTTTAAAAACATAAGAGGAAAAAAAAGTTGCCTTGAAAAGGGTGTTGAATGGACACCGAAACATTGGTAGACTTTTTTTTAAATGTTTTTGGATTGTGATTAAAAAAATAATAAAACAGGTGAGAAAAAACAAGTAAGGTGACTTGAAGATTGTCTTTTTTTGTTTAATCTTTTTTTTTTATTTGAATAGACATTTAATAGTGTGTTCAAATTTGGTCGTTAGATTCTTGGTTTTTTTAATTTCCAAGAATTTCCTAGTTACAATTGAATATTAGATGTTAAAGAGGAAGATAAAGTTTGATTTGTTCTGAATTAAAATTTTGAAATTTGAAGCTTATAAATGCAATATTCTTAAAAAGTGTATTTTCAATTCCATTTTGCTTTTGTACTTAGGTCTCCAACGCATGCAGGTGGTCTCTTCGCAATAGACCGCAAATACTTTTTATCCTTGGGAGGATATGATGAAGGTTTACTAGTTTGGGGAGGAGAGAATTTTGAATTATCGTTCAAAATTTGGCAATGCGGCGGCAGCATTTTGTGGGTTCCTTGCTCGCATGTTGGTCATGTCTATCGAGGTTTTATGCCTTACACATTTGGCAAACTGGCTCAGAAAAAGAAAGGGCCTCTAATTACAATTGTAAGCATGAACTAGAAAAATTAATGTTAATAATTATTACTTCGATTTAATTTAATGTTCACCTTTTAATTGGATAAATGGTACTTATCGTTCGTGTTTCAGAACTATAAAAGGGTTATTGAGACCTGGTTTGATGAAAGGCATAAGGAATTCTTTTATACTAGAGAACCTCTGGCAAGGTTATTGGATCACGGTGATATTACTGAACAGCTTCTTTTCAAGGAACGGAAAAGGTGCAAGAACTTCCAGTGGTATATGGATAATGTAGCTTACGATGTTCTTGATAAGTTTCCTGAACTGCCACCAAACATTCATTGGGGCGAAGTAAGTTTCTTTAAGATTAGAAAGTAAAAAATTGTAGAAAGAGTACTTTAGTGGTATTTAATATTTCATTAGTTCATTAATAATTTTTGTTTGCATTTTTAGCTGAGAAGCGTCGCAACGTCGGCGTGTTTAGATACTATGGGGCATGCACCCCCTAGTCTGATGGCTACTTCACATTGTCATGGCTTCGGAAATAATCAGGTAAATATATATATATATTGCAACGCATTCATAACAGCCGATGTTAAACAAGTTTTCTATAATTTTCTTACATTATATTTAAGAAAATATAATGCAGAAATGTATGAATGAAGTGTTTTTTTTGTATCTTCTTGAGTATATTCAGCAAAATAAACAATTATTTTTTGCAGCTGATAAGATTGAATGCAAAGGGCCAACTAGGGGTTGGTGAGCGATGTGTAGAGGCGGATGGACAAGGAGTAAAATTAGCATTTTGCAGATTAGGAACTGTCGACGGACCCTGGCAATACGATGAGGTATTTAAACAAATAATTTCTGATTAAATTATGAATTTAGAGTATACATTTGAATTTTTGTGTGTGCTTAAATTATTTTAGACTACATTGAAGAGATAGAAAACTTCCATTTTCTGTTTCGGATCATCACACAATTAGTTCAGCTGATATAGAGTGGCTCAGGCGGAGGCAAATTTATTTTTTATTATTTCGACACCCTAAAGAAATAATTTGTTGTCTGAAAGGACACTTTTGATACTATTTTTTGCGCCATAAAGCAGTTCGAAACCTGATATTGAATTTTCATTAATTATAACCAAAAACCTTTTCAAATTGAAGACTTGAAAAATGATTAATTTTAAAGTGATCGTCTTTAAAAATTTGAATATGTCTTCGAATCTTGCATATACCTTTCGCAATTGAAAAATATGAAACTTGATGCACCTAAATAAAATTATTTTTAATTGAAGCCTTAAAAAGATACAAATTTTAATTTTAGGCATTCAAAATCAAGATGAATTTCATTTTTCCAAAAACTGAAGAATTCGTAATAAAACGATTTTAAATGGCAAGCCTTAAAAGATGAACAACTTTAAATTTAAAAACGTAAGGTCGAAAAAGTTTCAGTCTTGACAACTCTCAATCAAGGACATTTAAAATATAAAAATGCTACGTTACAAAATTTTTAATTGTATAATGTTGTACAGGTTCCAATTAGCAAATTCGAAATTTTAATAATATTTGAAAAAAGATACAGAATACAAAAATCTCATGATTGGGGAAAAAAGTGTGACGATAGGCATGAACTATTTATCATTAATAAAGCCTTCAAAATTCATTAAGTTTAATTTCGAACTGTCAAAATTTAACACTCATAATTTAGTTTCCCATTGAAAGCATAACAAATTTAATAAATCCGTATTGCAATTTCAAAAGTTTTAACTCAACAATTTAAATTTGAAAGTGTTTGATATTAAAAAATGTTAAGTTTCAAGCGCCGAATTCGAATTAATTCTGAAGACATTTTCAAATTGGAACTATTTGAAGAATTCGAAATTTTAATCTTGTTCATTTTCAAACTGTACAGGGTTCAAACATCAACAATTTCAAATTTGAAAGAGTTGATCACAGTTCAACAATTTAAATTTGAAACAATCACAGTGACTGCGGTCAGTTAAACTCTGGAAATTAGTGGAAAATCAGAAAATTTTGTTATTCAGAGAAAGTTAGGGAAATAAGAAAAAACCAGAAAAAGACAGGGAATTTCTATAAGAGCAATTTTAAATAACTATCATGGATAATGAATTTAAACAAATGTTAAATTTACTTTATTCCATGTATTAAAGATTCTATATTTAAAATGTTACAAGAATTGCAGTTGATATTAAAATGATTTGGATTTTTTTAAATTATGATTATACAGTATCTGGGTGTTGGTTATTTAGCCCTCAACATTACATTATTGATGAATGTTTAAAATGAATTAATAATTTACTTAATGTTAATTATTTGCCTTCACAGAAAACGAAGACTCTCTTACATAGAGTGCACAAAAAATGTATGGCGCTTCATCCTCAAACTCAACAGTTATCATTAATGCCCTGTGATATACACAACACATACCAACAGTGGAGCTTCCACCAAATTCATCCAAGATGGTGAGACTGAATTTGATATTGTGTAACCATTCAGTGCGTCACCTTTAACCGAAATCATAAGCGATATAAAATTTTACTTCAACGAACCGTAAATAATTCAAAAAGAGGATTGAAATAATTACTATACTTCATTATACAAAAGCCCACGAACAAGTTTCAATGAATACCTGTATGGAATTTGAACAAATTAGATTAATTAAATCAATTAGTATAAAGAAGATATTATTAGTTATAGTCGCTAACTTTAAAAAATCGATTGGCACAAATTTAAAAAAATTATAAATCTTGGAAATTAAAAAAGACGTATGGATATTTGGAATTTGAACAAATTAGATTAATTTGACCAATTAGTTTAAAAAGAAAGATATTATTAGTCATAGTCACGAATTTTGAAATTTCTATTTTGACACAAATTTGAAACAAAATTAGAAACCTTCTAAATCCAGAAAAATAACTATTTTAATATATTTTCTACTTCATGGTAATCATTTTTACTACTGTTTTCAATGTTCTACGCACAAATTGAATCTGTTTTAAGATATCAACACAACTGCCGTCATCAGATAAATTGTCTCTTCATCTGGCAATGCATTTTAAAAATCTGTTAACATTCCACCTGTAAATTATTTGTATCTAATGAATATTGTTTTTAATTCTACCGACGAAACAGCTCACGCAAAGGAAATTTTTGACTGATTATTAAGAAAAATTCCTATACTATTTCGGGATCAAAGGTCCCCGGAGTGTACTTAATACAGATTATGAATCCACGAGATAGCATCCTGTAGATAAAAATATATTATTAATATTGTGTGTTAGGGTGGGTGGAAATAAAAAAATAGCCTGGCACTCAACAATTTTATTTTTTATGAAATTGTGTATATTTTGAAATAGATCGATCAACATGCTGGGATTCCTCTTGGGACAAAAATAAGTTTACAAAATTGGTAATTCTCGGATTTTTGCAAAAATAGCTAATATAATTTATTTCAATTTGAAGTATAACGATTACTTCGGACAAATAATTTTTTTGAAGAACAAGAAAAGATTAGTAAAAAAAAGTAACTTCTTCCAAAAGTTATTTAGAATAATTTTTTTTCGTAATCTGTATAATATACCAAAATTTCCAGTTTTTCTGGGACAAAATCTAATTTTTATAAACCTCAAATAATTAACATAATTTTTAACAACTTTTCAAACAACGTATCTTTTTTTTGAACATGTAGAAACGTTATCACACTCAAAATTTACCCAAACAAAAATAATGAGAAGATTTTAGCAATTAAAATGTCCAGAAAAAATTGGCTAAAAAAATTCACGATAGTTTGCAGTGTTAAAATTTTTTTTTTTTTTTTTGAGGTTTATACGAATAAGATTTTGTTCTATGTATATCATTAAGCTATTTCCCTTTCGGCGAGCCTCTCGGGGTAAGCGTGATACTACCCGCTTCGGGTAGTGTTTTTTAGGTGGATAGTTTCTTGTAGTAAATAACTACAAGTGTGGGCTCACCACACCCACGACAAATAAAAACAGAAAATTTTGAAATCTTACAAGATTTTTTAAAACCGGGCATAATATTTAGATAATGAAAAAAATTAATATTAGCGATTTCTGCAAAACTCTGAAGATTACGAATTTTTTAATATTATTTTAGCCCGTGAAACCTCAGGATATTGATCGATCTGCTGAAAATTTTACACCGGACCTAAAATGATACTTTTCCCTGCTAGGCTATTTTTTATTTCTAATTATTTTGTCGACCCAACCCTATTGTGTATCTTGTAAATGATCATTAGGACTTCTCATCACAAGTTTAGTATTTAATTCTCAACAGTTATTGAATAATTTTATGTCATGACAATAAGGAAAACATTCAATGGCATTTGGACATTAAAATACAACTAGGATTCCGATATTATCATATAGAGATATTCCAGGATTATTTAAGCCGCGTACATTGTTACTCAGTAAATTGTTTGTGTAAAATTAATTCTGTAAAGGGACTTAGTTTTTCCTCATCATTTTTTTTTTGCTTTTAGTACGATATTTATAAACACTGTCAACAAACACTTCGTAGTAATTATGATCAAAATTTGTAATTTACTGAATTTTGTTAAGATTTTTTTTTTGCGATTTAAGTTGTAATGTAAATTATTTCGTTAGATCATTTTCAATGAGCAAAGATTATTTTTTATTAAAATTTTTAAGTGGGAGATACGATAAAGTATTATCAAATCTGTTATTATTGCATTAAAAAGTGTTAAAAAACAAACGTTAAAATGATAAGTTGTAAAGAAAATATTTTACTATAAAATAAAATCATCTTTCTAAAACTTGTGTTTTATTCATTAAATCCCTCTAATTACATTAATTAATTACATGTTTATTCTCGACCTCGCATTTTTTTTAATTTCGATATTCGAAAGCTAGAATAATTAAGTCTTGAAAAAATAGATTTAAAACACTCGAAATCAAAACATAAAAATTTTAAATCATAGGAATGTAAAGTGTAGCATTAAACAATGGTCTATCTTTAGCACAGGTTCTTGTAAAACTAAAATGGCTATCCTAAGATAAACTAGAAAGTCGAAATTATTTTTTAATAATTTTATTACGTACTTTAGTTATAAAAATTTAGGAGAACAAAACGCTGAAAATGCAACAGTGATGAAAAGATATTTGTGAAGCGATTGGTGCGAATAATATAACTTATTGCATTGTATTAATGATATCATCGATTTTCAATATGCTGCGAACGGTTTCAGAGGCCAGGGTAACCAAACTCGTCGACACCAGGAGCGGCTGGAAAACTTTTTCCTCGAACATGTTTGTGATTGCCCCTTTGCGGACGTTTATTCCTGTTGTAATGTCTCCTTGTGCGTGACGATTTCTCAGGTCTGTCACTGTTGCGATCGGATTCAAACCAGCGTTTTCGGCCAACGTTGATGGAATTACCTGAAATATTTTTATTTTCATTATATTTTTCTTATAAGGCATGCGAATCGAGATTTTCTTCATCCACGACAGTGATACACGCGATACTCGTTGGCAATCGCCTATTTTGCTCACTTGCATCACACATAGCCAGTTTTTGAAGCATTCAAAACTAGAATTAACAAAATTAGAATCAAGCAAAGAATTCACTTGAATTTTTTCGAAATATTTTGAGCAATTTTTTTTTTTAAATTGACAATTTGCAAAATTTAAAAAGTTGCTTAAAACTTGTCGAAAAAATTCTGACATATTCTATGAACAATTCTAAGAATTTTTTCTTCTCTTCCACTTTCCCGAAAAGTTCATACTTTTTGACGAAAAAATTCATGCAGACCGAGAACCACTCGGAAAACTCGATTATATAAAAAAAGATTTTTTTAAATCGTTTTTTGTTGTTGTTTAAACGATATTTTTAAATAATTATCAACATTTTATCATATATTAGAGTATACCATTGGAAAGGTGAGATCTTAAGCCTCAAAAATATGTATTTTTCAATTTTTTATACCTGAAATTGCATGAGTTAGAATTGCAGAAAGAGCGGTGTACCGGGAGGGGCGTTCTGGGCCGAAACGGGTTAATTTAACGATTTTGATGAAAATCGTTCAAACTTTGTAATTGTCAAATTGTACCTTAAATTTTTATAAAATTAACCATTTTTATTTTTATTTTAAGATTAAAACTTACGAAATAAAACATTTTAACAATTTACAAATAAACAAAATGTTCAAATATTAATTATTGAAGTTTCGTCTCAAAATTCGGGACGACTAGATGCAGCTTTAAAGTTTACAACTAGAAATAATTTAATTTAGATTGAATTAAGGTGACATCGTTATCAAATATTTTTCAATTTTAAATTATCATTTTTTTAAATCTTTAATTACAAAACGTTTAAATGTTCAATTAAAACATTCTGATTCGACACTGTTTAATCATAAGTATTTAAATTGGAAATTATTTAAAGTTGTCTGATGTATAAAACTTATATTATAAATAGTTGAAATTTTCAACTTATCAATTTAAAATTGATCAAGTTTGAAGGATTTATTTGCAAATGATAAGCATGAATTTTCCAATTATGAAAATGAATTAAGTTTTAATTATTTAATTTGGAAAGTTTTTAACCCTTCGATGGCACACTGGGGTCAAAATACCCTAGGCATGTTGAACCTTACTTAAATCCCTTTAACACTTGAAAATGTTACTTATACGGTTATTAAAAAAGAAAAAAAAAGTTATTAATTTTGTCGTCAATAATGTCAATTTTCGCTATGTCTTAACTTCTACAATCTTTTCTTCATATTTAAAATGAATTTCGAACTAAATAACCTTCAGCATTCTCTGAAGTAACTATTCAGGAGTGTGTAAAAAATTCGGCTTCTCAAAATAATCAATTGGCTCTTTGCGGGAAGCCTTTTTCGCTTGGGGTCAGTATGCCAGCTATGTTACGCGTCGGTATGTGTACTCGGGGAAAAATACCTATTATACTTTAAAAAATGGTATCATTACTAATGGCCTCGTTTAAAAATGAAAAGATTATTTCTCGTGAAAACACTTGGAACATAAAAACATTTGGAACATAAAAACATTGTTTATGTAAAAAATTCTGGTGTTTGACCGAAATTTTTTTATTTCGCTTCTTTCAAAATTTTTTAAAATGATACGAACGTAACGAAAAAACAGAAAAAATATTATCTAAAACTTGACCTCATTCAATTTTCAAAAATAAATTTATTAATGGCGCAAATTATTAAAAAATTATTTTTCAAACGAAAAAGGTTATAAAAAATCTGCCCGCTGTCAAATCATCGACAACTGCAATTTGGTGATTGTGAATTCTCTTTTGTTAAAGCTTCTTTGGCTTTAACGGGCACATTCTCATCTCGAATCTCGCGCGTCGCACTCGATTTTGTCCAAAATCTGAACTTTTCTACATTATGTTCAACATTACTATATTAAATGTATATCATATTTATTTCTGTATTTCAAGCTGGTACTGCTCATTAATATTTTGCAAACTAATGTACAAATTTTAGTTTTCATGATAACTTCAATATTTGCTCCTTATTTTGCACTAATTTTTATTCTCAGCTACCCTGAAAAATGTATCATTTCAATAAATTTATATTATCACAATTCATAATATACATTGGTATTCAAACATACGTAATTTCATTGTCTTGTTTTTATATTTATAAAAAAGTGTGCATCCTATACAAAAAATGTTGTTATTATACATTTTGTTGCAACTTGTGTCATTTCTCCATAAATTTAATTTGTTTATTTTCAACGTTATTTTTTATGTTTAAACTGAAAATACGCATACTGATGAAAAGTTGTTTTAAGCAAATTTGTAGATATAATTTAGGCGAAAAATTTTGTTAAATAAAAAGTTATTGTAGCTTGTGCCGTTTTTCCAAAAAGTAAATTTTTAATTTTTGATGCATTTTTATAACAAGAGTTTATAACAAATTAGTAGTTCTTTTTTAGTTAAACAACTTTTGTCTTTTTATTTTTTTTCGCCTGTTGTGTCGTTTTTCCAATTTTTTTTTGTTTTTTCTTGTTTTTTACGATTGAAAAAAAAACTACTCGCCCTTTCTAAAAATTATAAATAACAATTTTGTACATCCTCCTTGAGTGAACATGTTTGCCTATTTTTTTTTTCTTTCCTTGTGCCGTTTTCCAAAACATTAAATTTTTTTATTTTTAATCTTATTTTTTGCGATAAAAACAAAAACTAAGCGTCCTATCGACAAATTGCTGATGAAAAATTTGTAGCTGTTTTTTGGATGAGCAACTTCTGTCTATTCATTTTTTCTCATAGCTTGTGTCGTTTGTCCAAAAATTTAATTTTTTTTTTATTTTTAATGATGTTTTTCACGAATAAAACGAAAATTACACGTCCTATCAACAAGTGATCAATAACAAATTTGTAGATATTTTCTGGATACATAATTTTTTGTTTCTTCATCTTTTTTTGTATCTTACATAGTTTGACCACAAAATGGAATTTTTAATTTTTAATTGTTGTTTGTGCGATCAAAATTTGAATTTTCGATTTTTCGAAAAAATTCAAAAAGTTGTTATGATAATCTTGTAGGGCTCTCAAAAAGAAACGTTTTTCTTTTTTTGCCATTTTTTCATATCGTGCGTTGTTCGGCTTAAAATGTTAATTTTCATTTATCGAAAAATGTCATTAGGATAAATTGTTTATCTTTTAAAGTACTAATAATAACCATACATAGAATTTTCAAATATTGAAAAAACGCGTAAAAATCGTTTATTCTGACTCAGGGGGCCTCAAAACGTCGACATTTGATTGAATCCGCGAAAGTCATTTTTCACATAAAACCAATGCCTTCTCATTGAGATGAGAATGTAAAAATAAGTGTATTTGATAATAATTTATCTATGAATAAAAAGTGAATAAGGTCGTTCTTTTCCTTATATTTAATGTATAAATACTGAGTCCAAGCAATCCAAACCATATTTTTGATATTTTAGACATGAAAATGAACGCGTAAAAATTAAGGGTTAAACTATCAGATAATATTTAAAGTGATAAGATAGATGTATTTCCTAGAAATTATAAAATTCCCCTTCAATAAATAAATCGACTGTCATTTCCCAGTTTTTTGGTCTCATGGCCACCCTGATAATATTTGCATGTTTGT